>WBNM01009021.1:24427-41370 GCA_013399055.1 Ramphastos sulfuratus | reverse complement strand
ATTGAACTGTAAATATATGCAAATTTGCCTTGTAGATGGTTAGTACCTTTTATATTTGGTCAGCTTTTGTAAATATAATTTCATTTATTGACTTGCCAAATTTTGAGTAGTGTGGTAAGTTTACTCAGGGGGTAGATTTTCCAGTTTGTTGGGGTGCAAATCCAAACCACAACACTCCTGGAGAAGGGGGCAGCTGGGATACAGCACCTGATTGGATGTATGTATGATTCTGGGAAGCCAGAGATTCAGCATAGAATCATAGAATCAGTAACAGTTGGAAGGGACCACAAGGATCATCCAGTTCCAACCTCCCCTGCCATGGACAGGGACACCTCACACTAGATCAGGCTGTCCACAGCCTGATTCAGCCTGGCCTTAAACACCTCCAGGGATGAGGCTTCCACCCTGGGCAACCCATTCCAGGCTCTCACCACCTTCATGGTGAAGAACTTCTTCCTAACATCCAGCCTGAATCTACCCATTCCTAGCTTTGTTCCATTTCCCCCAGTCCTATCACTACCTGACGTCCTAAAAAGTCCCTCCCCAGCTTTCTTGTAGGTCCCCTTAAGATACTGAAAGGCCACAATAAGGTCACCTGAGAGCCTTCTCTCCAGACTGAACAACACCAACTCCCTCAGTCTCTCCTCATAGGATCATTGTTCTGCTCGGATGTGTGGCAGGCCTTTAGGAGTGTGTCTGTTGGGAAGAGTAATTTTATGGCCCAAGAAATAGGGAGAAACATTTTTAAGGCTAAAAAAACCCCACCTCCATACCAAAGCAAAACAGTGGGATTTGTATTCAGCTGCAGTGATGTAACAGCTCTTTTCCTGTATTCTCTCTGTGGTCTTAAAGTTAATCTCTTAGGTATTGTGGTAGTTTGAGAGCTCACACACACACACATGATTCACAGGGAGGTGGTGGAGTCGCCATCCCTGGAGGCGTTCAAGAAAAGCCTGGATGGGGCACTTAGTGCCATGGTCTAGTTGATTGGCTAGGACTGGGTGATAGGTTGGGCTGGATGAGCTTGGAGGTCTCTTCCAACTTGTTTGATTCTATGATTCTATATACAGATATTTAAGACTATATACAAATATATTTAAGTTAAAAGTAATACAGAAATATAAAACCCCTCCTGAATAGCAGAACTGCTCAGGAGGGCTCCAAACTAACTCTTCTCCTTCTTCCCACTCCCTCCCTTATCTCAGAAGGCTTACATGCAAGGGTGAGATACAGATAAGGAGTTAGAAGAATTACTAGATTGAGTTATACAGGTTCAGGCAAAGACAATAAAGAAGCAAGCAGTAGCCAGACAGAGGCTGACTGACTTTATGTTGTTTTTATGTCCCTCAGCAGAACCAATGAGTGACATAAACATCACTATTATTTTCTCTTCACAGCCAATGATCTAATTTTTCTCATTAAAATATTCCAATTAGCCTCAAACCAGCACAGATGTGTTGAATCAGTGGTCTTAACATATCTAAGAGCTGAACTTTCAGTCAGTGATGGACATCATAAGAAGGGTTGCAGAAATCAAAGCTTTTAGAGGTAATGAGGAAATCTCTCTAGATGGAGTGGGAATTCTCAGAGCTTTTTGAACACTAATTTAAATCATATTAGACAATAATAGAGTAAGAACCAGGCGTTTGCTATGTGTCTATTTATCTCAAATTTAAAGTAGACTGGAGAGATTTAGTGAAGTACAAACAATGCAGAGGGTGATTGTAGTGTTGGTGGGCAAGAATTAATAGAGTGCAGTAGAGGCAGTCGTGTAATACAAAGCTATGTTGTTTCATCACTGAAACTGCTGTCACATGAGGCTTCAAAAGTGTTTTGTGACTGGGAACTATTTTTCTTCTTTTACTGAGGCATATCTCAACTCTGGATGTGGCAAGAAAGTAAACTTTTTTAAGAAAGGATGCAATTAAATGCTACAGTGTGTCTGTTTAACAAACAAAAAATAAAATTACAGTGATTTCCACCACCCCACCCCCCAAGTGTTCCTCTGCTAAAATTTCCCACAATGCAAAGATACTCAAAACCTTTTCATTTTGCTCTGATTAATTCATAGAATCAGAATGGTTTCGGTTGGAAGGGACCTCAAAGCTCAGCCAGTTCCAACCCCCTGCCACAGGCAGGGACACCTCCCACTAGAACAGGTTACTCAAGGCCTCATCCAACATGGCCTTCAACACCTCCAGGGAGAGAGCAGCCACAACCTCCCTGGGCAAACTGTTCTGGGGATAACATCCATGTTTGTACATGTTTTTGTGCTTGTACAAGAGCTTCAGGGTGGTGAAACAGGGATTTTAACTGTCATAGTTTTCTTCTATTTTCACTCTGTTCTGGTTTAAAGACAGCCTGCTCTCACAAGCAAGCTCCCCTGACACAGACTGGGAGGGGAAGTAACACAAAGAAGCCCTGGGTTGAGATAAGGACTTCAATGAAAATAATACAATGAAAGATTACCGTAGCTATTTCTCAGCAATCTCTGAGGTTGTTCAACCTGGAGAAGAGGAGGCCTTGGGGAGACCTCATAATAGCCTGCCAGTACCTGAAGGGAGACTGTTTGCAAAGGCCTGCAGGGACAGGACAAGGGCAATGGCTTCAAACTAGAGTAGAGCAGGAGATTGGATGTTAGGAACAGGTTCTGCACCTTGAGGGTGGTGGAACACTGGAACAGGTTGCCCAGGGAGGTGGTTGTGCCCCATCCCTGGAGATATTGAAGGTGAGGCTGGACAGGGCTGCGGGCAAGCTGATCTAGTTGCGGATGTCCCTGCTGACTGCAGAGGAGATAGGAGGTTGGACTGATGACCTTTGGAGGTCCCTTCCAACCCAGCCCATTCTGTGATTCTATGGAAAGCAGAAGGCAGCCATAGAACAACTCCCCCAATCCTGCAGCCAGCCCAGCAGAAAAGACCAACACCCCAAAACTGGAAACCAGAAGCAGCAAATGGAAACAGGAAACCTCTCATGTTAGAATGCAAACTCTAAGCCCCAGGATGCTCTGCTCCAGCAACCACCACTTCCATTTGAAAGCTGCCATTGTGGCAGTGTGGTGTTGAGTTTTCAGCAGCAGCTTCCATTGGCTAAACTCATGACATACATAATAATTACTTTATATAGTTGGAGTGTTTTGTAGCCTCTTAATTGATTATCCTTGGTTTTGTCAACCTTTGCTGTCAAGTTAGGAGGCAGTTACAGACAAAAAGAAGTGGTTCCATCCACCACAGCAGGTAGAGAAGTGCAGGTTGAGCTTGGATCCCTTTGCTCTTATTTATGCAGCTGTACCCTGGGTTTCTCTTGAAGCCTACCCCTTTCTTTCTGCTTTTCTTTCTCTACATATATGTAGCTATACAGATTTTATGCAACTAGATATTATCAAAACACATATACACAATATGTATTAGAAGGATAAATATATAAAAAGGTAGGAAGTCTCTTTTCTCTCTGTGAGGAGAGGGAGCAGGCAGTGCCAGAGCAGCTCCAGCTGCGTGCCCAGGCCCTAAGAAGCACAGCGATGCGTTCCGCTGAAGCATGAAGCAATGCCAAGCCATCACTTGAGCCTGGACTGCCAGGCATGACAGTGATTTTGCCCCAGGAACATGTCAGAGTGCCTTGAAAGACTCTTCTGTCAGGAATTCTGCTGGGACTAATTTAGTTTCCTCAAAGTATTTTTTTCTTTTAGCTGCCTTCATCTCTGCTTCCCAAGTTTCAAGTCTAGGAACTGAGAGGGGAGATGAATTGCCAGAGCTGATTAAGCTAGAGGAGGACATAGTATTAACTTGTGGTCTAGTAAAAGCTTCCTCCCCACAACACATGGGAGAAGCCCCAGCTCTACAGGTTCATGCTTTCTGTTTGCCAGGTGAGACTGTGTAGTAAACCTGCAAACCAAAATAAATTCACATTCTGCCGTCCCTTTCTAAGTGAGTATAAGAAACTGGCAGGCATCCTTTTTCTTCACATCTCCTTAAAGATCCTGCTATATGTTTACCTCATTTCATTCCAGCCCTGATCAGCAGTCCAAGTGGGAAGGATGCTGCTGTGCGTTTCTAGAGGTTTAACTGTTGCTGCCCCAAACAGCTTTAATGGAGAGATGCTGAGGTACTGCAATGTGTCTAGAGAAGAGTGATAACGCTGGCGAGGGGCCTGGATCACAGCCCTGTGAGGAGAGGCTGAGAGAGCTGGGGGTGTGCAGCCTGCAGAAGAGGAGGTTCAGGGCAGACCTCATTGCTGTATATAACTACCTGAAGGGAGGTTGTAGCCAGGTGGGGTTGGTCTCTTCTCTCAGGCACCCAGCAACAGAACAAGGGGACACAGTCTCAAGTTGTGCCGGGGAGGTATAGGCTGGATGTTAGGAGGAAGTTCGTCACAGAGAAAGTGATTGGCATTGGAATGGGCTGCCCAGGGAGGTGGTGGAGTTGCTGCCCATGGAGGTGTTCAAGCAAAGCCTGGATGGGGCACTTAGTGGCAAGGTCTGGTTGATTGGCTAGGGCTGGGTGATAACTTGGACTGAATGAGCTTGGAAGTCTCTTCCAACCTGGTTGATTCTATGACTCTATGATCTTTTCCTGTCACCCCCAGAGTCAGTGGTGTGGACAGAGATAAATGTGTACACACAGGTGTGCATGTTATGTAGGTGCGTAAACAAGGTACTCATTTCCAGTTCTCTAGACGATTAAAATTGTACTCCCCATAAAAATTAGAGACTGTGTTACTTCGCTTTTGCTCTCAGGATTTCACCTGCTGCATATGCCAGAGCAAGCATAACACTGGGCTCGCACTGATCCATGAGTTGTTTTCTAGGTTGTAGAGATCAATCTGCTTTGGAGAACCAATTCTTGTTAAACTGCACACGCTTTTATTAACTACATTTGGAAGAGTAGCACTGAAGCCCTGTGATTCCTTGTGAAATGTAAATGCAGGCAGTACAGATTACCACAGATTCCTCTGAGTACAGGGAAGGTTACTTATCATAGAATCATAGAATGGTAAGGTTGGAAGGAGACCTCAAGGATCATCTAGTTCCAATCTCCTGACATAGGCAGGGACACCTCCCACTAGCACAGGTTACTCAAGGCATCATCCAACCTGGCCTTGAACACCTCCAGGGAGGGAGCATCCACAACCTCCCTGGGCAACCTGTTCCAGTGCTACTTGTTGAGGTTTGTTTACTTTGCCCACGATGTAGACCTTGGACGCTACAGTTGCCATATCTCTTGGTTGGGCATGCCTGGAGGTTTGGAAATCCCTCTTGAATGTCTTAGTTGCCCTCTGATGACCTGTTGTTGTACCTACTATTGTTCTTAGTGTTTCCCCCAGCAGTAACATCCTCCCTAATTTGCCAGCCTGTGAGGAATAGCTGAATGACCCTGACAATCTGATTTCAGGACAGTGCATAGCTGCATGTCACAGGATCACAGGATGTTAGGGGCTGGAAAGGACCTCTGGAGATCTTCCAGTCCAACCCTGCTGCCAGAGCAAGACTAGAGAATCTAGCACAGGTTGCACAGGAACATATCCAGACGGGGCTGGAAAGGCTCCAGAGGAGGAGACTCCACAACCTCTCTGGGCAGCCTGTGCCAGGGCTCTGTCACCCTTACACTCAAGAAGTTCTTCCTCATGCTGAGCTGGAACTTCCTGTGCTGCAGTTTCCATCCTTTGCCCCTTGTCCTACCCCAGGGCACAAGTGAGCAGAGGCTGTCCCTGTCCCTTCCTTCCTGACCCCCAGCCCTCATCTGTTTCTGTCCATTGCTCAGATCCCCTCTGAGCCTTCTCTGCAGACTAACCAGCCTGAGGGCTCTCAGCCTTTCCACATCAGGCAGTGCTCCAATCCCTTCAGCATCCTCGTAGCCCTCTGTTGGACTCTTTCCAGTAGATCCCTGTCCCTCTTGAACTGGGGAGCCCAGGAAGTACATCTCAATAGTCTTTGTTGTATGAAAAAGTTAGTCTGTCAATAGCGAACAGTGGTGATTTTCTATAGAAGTGGTTTTAACAGCAGTGCCTCTAAAGGTTGCTATAGGTATCTTCAGAGAGAGGAACTGCCCATAAGCTGCACACTCTGTTGGGCTAATATTGAAGATGATAAAAGCTGTTTGTAAGGGGATAGATGAGGAAACTATCAGCTGAGGTCTTTGTAACTTTTAGTGTGAGGAAGGATTGCAGGCTTAGTGCTTTGGCAAGATGCTGTGAGGAAAAAACCTCAATAGCTGTGGTGGCCAAACCAAAAGGAATTTTGACATTTCGAGTTGACACCGAGAATCAGAACAAACAGTGTTGTGAACGAGATGTGAATGTC
Organism: Ramphastos sulfuratus; assembly: GCA_013399055.1. Taxonomy (NCBI): domain Eukaryota; kingdom Metazoa; phylum Chordata; class Aves; order Piciformes; family Ramphastidae; genus Ramphastos; species Ramphastos sulfuratus. The sequence continues at coordinate 35,072 of WBNM01009021.1, read as the reverse complement.
AAAGGATTTCCCAGATCTATTTTGGAAGGAAGCTTACCATTCATGTGCCTCCTGCTGTGCTCCTTGGTATGGAAACAGGGCTGGATCCTTTGCTGGGTTAAAATTTGGCTGGTTTGTTATCATAAGCAAGCCCCTTAAAAAGAGCACTCATCCAGTCTCTTGAAATAGGATCACAGAATGGTTTAGGTTGGAAGGGACCTCAAAGCTCAGGCAGTTCCAACCCCTCTGTGCCATAGGCAGGGGCACCTCCCACTAGAACAGGTCGCTCAAGGCCTCATCCAACCTGGCCTTGAACACCTCTGGGGAGGGAGCAGCCACAACCTCCCTGGGTAATCTGTGCCAGTGTCTCACCACCCTCACTGCAAAGAACTTCCTCCTAACATCCAGTTTCAATCTCCCCTCTGCCAGTTTAAACCCATTACTCCTCATCCTGTCCTTACAAGACCTTGTCAATAGTCCCTCCCCAGCCCTCCTGTAGCCCACTTCGTATCCTGGAAGGCCACTCCAAGGTCTCCTGGGAGCCTTCTCCAGGCTGAAGAGCCCCAACTCTCTCAGCCTGTCCTCTTAGCAGAGCTGCTGCAGCCCTCTGAGCATCTTCGTGGCCTCCTCTGGACTGGCTCCAACACTTCCATGTCCTTCCTGTTCTGGGGGCTCCTGAACTGCACACAGTACTTCAGGTGGGGTCTACTCTAGGTACATGTAGGACTCAAGCTGGTTTTGTACTATGAAGCATTTGGTTAGATAAGCGATGGGCCAGTATGTACTTGAGACTGGGAGACGTTTAAATGGATGATCCCCAAATGAGAGTCTAATGGCTGCTGTATGCTCTAGGATGCTGTGTGTGAGCCTGTGCTTTCCCAGTCACCTTCTTGTTGGAGGCTTAAAAAAGAAGTGCAAGTAATAAGCCTGCTACTATGGGAAGAAACTCCTGCAGGTTTGCTGTCCATGCACATGAAATTTCAAGACAAAGCTGTTGCAACACAGTGGGACTTCAAATTTTATGTTAGCCTTGTGAAGAAAAATTACTTAATGTATCCCCAGTAGAACTCTTAGCTAAATTCAAGCAACAGAGAAAGGTGAAGTTACATGTAAACTTAGAGGAGAGTTTGTACAAAGTGTCAAAGACACTATAAAATTTTTACTCTGGCTGTGAGTATGAAAGACTGTAAGCTTTTATGCATTTTCATCAGTACCTCACCTGGAGTATCGTGTCCAGCTCTGGAACCCTCGATATAGGAAGGACATGGAGCTGATGGAGCAGGTCCAGAGTTGGGCCATGAAAATGCTCAGGTGTTTGGAGCACCTCTGCTACAAAGACAGGCTGAGGGAGCTGGGACTGGGAGGGAAAGTAACACAAAGAAGCCCTGGGTTGAGATAAGGATTTCAATGAAAATAATACAATGAAAGATTACCGTAGCTATTTCTCAGCAATATGTGAGATTGTTCAACCTGCAGAAGAGGAGGCTCCAAGGAGACCTAATAGCAGCCTGCCAGTACCTGAAGGGGACTACAAGAAGGCTGCAGAGAGACTATTTGCAATGGCCTCCAGGGGCAGAATGAGGACAATGGTTTCAAACTAGAACAGAGCAGATTGAGATTGGATGTCAGGAACAGGTTCTGCACCATGAAGGTGGTGGAACATTGGAACAGGCTGCCCAGGGAGGTGGTTGGGTCCCCATCCCTGGAGATACTGAAGGTGAGGCTGTACAGGGCTGTGGGCAACCTGATCCAGTTGAAGATGTCCCTGCTGACTGCAGAGGGGGTTGAACTGAATGACCTTCAGAAGTCCCTTTCAGACCAGCCCACTCCATAGTCCCTGCTGACCGTGGTAGGGCATATATACTGTGATTTTATGATGGAAATCTAAAGCATGCTCTTTGGGCTGAAGGAGAAACAGGAAGTAATTGGAACACCTGTTGGCACAGGTGCCAAAACTACTTGCCAATTCCCCAAAAACTATTATGTCCAGTTAGCACTTGCTGCTGCCTTTTTCTTCTGAGAAGGAAGGGAACTCTACACCTGTTTTTGCTTAACCTTAGCCAGTTTTCACTTGATGCTGAAGCACTGTTGCAGCCAATCACATGTATTAGCTATTATTTGATGATGAATACTGAAGCATCTATCAGCATCACAAGGGTACTTGAAAATTGCTCATTCACTAAGCACTCCAGATGGAAACATGTTGGAGATTAATTTATCATTGGAGAAATTGCTTACGCAGTTACAAATCAGTATAGACTGGGAAGGTGAGAAGAGGCTGCTACTTTTCCTGTGAAAGAGCAACAGGGATGCATGGATCTCTGCCTTCAGTAGGGTATCAGTCATCTGAAGCCCTGTGGGGCAAGAGTAGAGCACAGACCAGTGTAAGACATTACTATGAGAGTCAGCTACAGACTGCTTTATCAAAGAATGTGATCACATTGGGTGATTCTGTGCTCCACAACCTCCCTGGAGGTGTTGAAGGCCAGGTTGGATGAGGCCTTGAGTGACCTGTTGTAGTGGGAGGTGTCCCTGCCTATGGCATGGGGTTGAAACTGGCTGATCTTTGAGGTCCCTTCCAACCTAACCCATTCTGTGATTCTGTGACTTTTGACAATTGTCCTCCATATCATCCTTACAGAGAATCTATTGACATATGGACTTGATAAATGGGCTGCGAGCTGGATTGAAGACTGACTGAGCTCTCAGACTTAAGGGGGTTGTAATCAGTTGCACCAAGTCCAGCTGGAGTCCAGAATAAGTGATACACCCCAGGGTTTTGACACCGGGACCAATACTTTTTAACATCTTTAATCACCTTAAGTGTGTTTGGTGACAGAGCTGGGAGAAGTGATGGCTACACCAGGTGGTTTTCTTCAGCCTGTGCATTCAGAGGCTGGGGACACAAGCAAACAGAAATCTGAAGTGTAAAAAGTTTAAGTACAAAGTCCTGCTTGTGGGGAGGAGTGACACTGTGGATTATACTCTGCAGACTGACCATCTGGAATGCTGCCAAGTAGAAAAGTGCTTGGGGGTCTTAGTAGACAGCAAGTTGACCATGAGGCTACAGTGTGCTGTTGTAGCAAGGGCAGCGAACAGTCTCCTGGTGGAGCACTGCCAGCAGTGTTGAGGGAGGTGGCCCTTCCACTCTGCTCAGCATTGGTGAGACACACCTGAAGTTTTGAGTTCCCCAGTGCAAGAGAAACAGAGATGTACTGGAGCATGTCCAGCAAATGTCAACTCAGATCATTATGGCTGGAGGCTGGAACTGGATGATCTTTGAGGTCCCTTCCAACCTAAACCGTTCTATGATTCTATTGCATGTGGAGGGGAAGAGAGCTGGGGCTGTTCAGGCTGAAGAAGAGAAATCTCCAAGGGGATATTAATTCTGTGATTCAGGGGATACTAGTTCTGTGATTCTATATTACCAGTGTGTGTAAGGAGATTTGAGTTAGGAAGGTAGCTCCTCCAGGTGGTGCCGAGTGTCAGGACAATGGGGACGAATATGAGGAATTCACTTAATAAGAAAAAATGTCTCAGAAGTATGAAATGAGAGATTGCCACAATAAAATATTAACAAATACACGATAAGGAGACACCTCAACAGTACTGCTGTCTGCTGTTGTGCCTGTAGCAATTTATGGAGTACCTTGTCAAGGACAAGGAAGATATTAATCATTGTAAGTAGCAAATTGATCTTGTTTTTACAGACCAACCTAAAACAAATGTTCAGCAGAAAATGAGTAGATTCTTTTTCATTTTGCCGTTGTGCCAATTTCTGCTAAGAATGCTGTCATGATTTTTAGCAGTGTGTGTCAAAGAAGAAATGATTGCATCCGAAGTACTGTCTGGAAGAATATAAAATTCAGCAGTCTTGGGAGTGAGGTAAATGAAAATATCTTGTAGCTCTGTGTGTTGCTATCAGGAAAGGCATACAAACATCCAGGCAAAAATCTTATTTTCAGTTGGCCTGTGGAATAAATTTCCCCTTCTTACTGCTCTAATTATTATTTAGCTTTTATTGGTGGTGTTTTTTCATTCTTGCTGAACATAAGCAGCTTTTTATTAAGGTGCATATATGTACTTGAAAATTATGAGCGTGTCATAATACAGATAGGAAGGTTGTAATCTTTATGGGACAGAGGAAATCAAATGTAAAGGAGAAAGATTGATGTGTCTCCATACCTACAGAGGATGAAAATGGTTGTTGTGGTTTCTAAGCAAAGATGTACAGCAGAAAGCAGTTTTCTAGTCTGGGTCATACACTGGTTGGTCTTTTTCTAGTCTCTTAACTGCTTCATGCAAACTCTAATTGTGTCCATTCAGTAATAAAATCTTGTCTTGTCCAGCTGACAGACTGGATGCAGATGATTGAGGAGGAATTTTTTCCCTGTGAGGGTGACAGAACCCTGGCACAGACTGCCCAGGGGAGTTGTGGAGTGTTGCTCTCTGGAGGTACTCCAGACCTCCCCGAATGTGTTCCTGTGTGATCTGCTCTAGATGCTTCTGCTTTGACAGGGGGATTGGACTGGTTGAGCTTTTGAGGTCCCTTCCAGCCCCTGACATTCTGTGATAAACTCCCAGAAGTGTAACATAGGAAAAGTTAACATTTCATGATGATTTATTTATGTGTTTTATTAGCCTTGTCTTTCATGTAAACATAAGGGAAAATGTCTTCATTGTGAGGGTGACAGAGCACTGGAATGGGCTGCCCAGAGAGGTTGTGTGGTCTCCTTCACTGGAAACATTTCAAAATCTGCCTGAATGTGTTCCTCTGATGGATCCAGGGAAGGGGCACAAAAATGCTCAGGGGGTTGGAGCACCTCTGCTATGGGGACAGGCTGAGGGAGCTGGAGTTGTTCAGTCTGGAGAAGAGGAGGCTCTGGGGAGACTTAATAGCAGCCTGCCAGTGCCAAGAAGGCTGCAGAGAGACTGCTTGCAAAGGCCTGAAGGGACAGGATGAGAGCAATGGCTTCAAACTAGAGCAGAGCAGATTGAGATTGGATGTTAGGAACAGGTTCTGCACCATGCGGGTGGTGGAACACTGGAACAGGTTGCCCAGGGACGTGGTTGGGTCCCCAACCCTGGAGATCTTGAAGGTAAGGCTGTACAGGGCTATAGGCAACCTGATCTAGTTGAGGATGTCCTTGCTAACTGCAGAGGGGGTTGGACTGGTAAGCTTTGGAGGTCCCTTCCAACCCAGCCCATTCTATGATTCACTGCTCTAGGTGGTGCTGCTCTGGCAGGGAGCTTGGACTATGTGATCTTTTGAGGCCCCTTTCAGCCCCTACCATTCTGTGATACTATATTTTTAATTATGTTCCTGTGTTAAATAGCTTAGAAGTTGCCTGGTGTCTGTCTTCAGTTAGATCTCCAGGATATGAACTAGAGTAAAAAGGATCAGAGTAAAAGAAATTATTAGTTCAAAGAGTGTGTGGTTGTGGTATTTGATCTTATATTCTGTCTTCAGAAGACAGATGAAAAAGTGATTGTAAAAATGACAAGTAACATAACCAAAAAATAAAACCAAAGCAGGNTGTGGAGTGTTGCTCTCTGGAGGTACTCCAGACCTCCCCGAATGTGTTCCTGTGTGATCTGCTCTAGATGCTTCTGCTTTGACAGGGGGATTGGACTGGTTGAGCTTTTGAGGTCCCTTCCAGCCCCTGACATTCTGTGATAAACTCCCAGAAGTGTAACATAGGAAAAGTTAACATTTCATGATGATTTATTTATGTGTTTTATTAGCCTTGTCTTTCATGTAAACATAAGGGAAAATGTCTTCATTGTGAGGGTGACAGAGCACTGGAATGGGCTGCCCAGAGAGGTTGTGTGGTCTCCTTCACTGGAAACATTTCAAAATCTGCCTGAATGTGTTCCTCTGATGGATCCAGGGAAGGGGCACAAAAATGCTCAGGGGGTTGGAGCACCTCTGCTATGGGGACAGGCTGAGGGAGCTGGAGTTGTTCAGTCTGGAGAAGAGGAGGCTCTGGGGAGACTTAATAGCAGCCTGCCAGTGCCAAGAAGGCTGCAGAGAGACTGCTTGCAAAGGCCTGAAGGGACAGGATGAGAGCAATGGCTTCAAACTAGAGCAGAGCAGATTGAGATTGGATGTTAGGAACAGGTTCTGCACCATGCGGGTGGTGGAACACTGGAACAGGTTGCCCAGGGACGTGGTTGGGTCCCCAACCCTGGAGATCTTGAAGGTAAGGCTGTACAGGGCTATAGGCAACCTGATCTAGTTGAGGATGTCCTTGCTAACTGCAGAGGGGGTTGGACTGGTAAGCTTTGGAGGTCCCTTCCAACCCAGCCCATTCTATGATTCACTGCTCTAGGTGGTGCTGCTCTGGCAGGGAGCTTGGACTATGTGATCTTTTGAGGCCCCTTTCAGCCCCTACCATTCTGTGATACTATATTTTTAATTATGTTCCTGTGTTAAATAGCTTAGAAGTTGCCTGGTGTCTGTCTTCAGTTAGATCTCCAGGATATGAACTAGAGTAAAAAGGATCAGAGTAAAAGAAATTATTAGTTCAAAGAGTGTGTGGTTGTGGTATTTGATCTTATATTCTGTCTTCAGAAGACAGATGAAAAAGTGATTGTAAAAATGACAAGTAACATAACCAAAAAATAAAACCAAAGCAGGATTGGATATAGAATCATAGAATGGTTTAGGTTGGAAGGGACCTCAAAGCTCAGCCAGTTCCAACCCCCTACCACAGGCAGGGACACCTCCCTAGTAAAACAGGTTGCTCAAAGCCTCATCCAACCTGGCCTTGAACACCTAAAGGGAGCATCCACAACCTTGTCACTCTTACATCTTAAGATTTGCATTTAGGCAAAGAAAAGAGCAACACTGCAGTGCACTGTTAGTGAATGCTTCAGGAGACAAAACCAAAATCCACAAAGAAGTGGATGGAAGGTTGACCATGAGCCAGCAATGTGCTCTGGTGGCCAAGAAGGCCAATGGCATCCTGGGGTGCATTAGAAGGGCTGTGGTTAGCAGGTCAAGAGAGGTTCTCCTGCCCCTCTACTCTGCCCTGATGAGGCTGCATCTGGAATATTGTGTGCAGTTCTGGGCCTGTCAGTTCAAGAAGGACCTCAGGGAACTGCTTGAGACAGTCCAGCACAGAGCCACAAGGATGCTGAAGGGAGTGGAAGATCTTCCTTAGTAGGAGAGCCTGAGGGAGCTGGGGCTGTGCTGCTGGGAGAGGAGGAGCCTGAGGGGGGATCTCAGTAATGTCTATAAAGATATAAAGGTAAGCGCCAAGAGGCTGGAGCCAGGCTCTGCTGGGTGATGCCAAGGGGCAGTGTGTGGGAGTTGAGGCATAGGAAGTTCCATGGAAACATGAGGAAAATGTTTTCCCTGTGAGGGTGACAGAACCCTGACACAGGCTGCCCAGGGGGGTTGTGGAGTCTTCCTCTGTGGAGGTATTCAAGAGCTGCCTGAATGTGTTCCTGTGTGATCTGCTGTAGGTGCTCCTGCTCTGGCATGGGGGTTGGACTGGATGAGTTTTTGAGTTCCCTCCCAGGCCCTAACATTCTGTGATTCTGTGATTTATCAGACTTCTAACAAGTTTCTGTATTTTGACTCAGGAAAAGCATTTTTTGTTACCAACCTCTGCTGCACATCTGCACATTCATCTTGGCACAATGGGTAGTTAGAGGTTTAAGCAGCAAGCTCCCAGTGGTGCCAACATTTTTCTTCTTAGGGAATGCAAGTGCCTGCTCCTTTACTTTATAATTTCTGTCAGTTGCATAGAAAAGGGAGACTTAGCAAGATTTAGGCAAAAAATGGAAAACAAACCCTTTAGTAGTCTGAAGGAATAATGTGTGCTTAGTAGCTGGCAATGTCATTTCTGATTCGTGTGTAATTATTATTCACTTCTAGGTGGTGCTTATGTTCCTTGCTCGTGATGAGAAGATTCATTGGTACACATCATTATTATCTCTTTTGACACGTGCATTAGTGACATTAATCTGTGTTTTATTTTCTGCACTGGTAATGATGGGGCTGTCTTTTCCTGGCTTTATTATGTTGTCGTGCTTCCTGAAGTTGTCCTCCTAACACAAAGGAAAAGTATAGCGTAGGGATCCAGTGGGAACAGAATAACATTTAGCATGGGGTGAGGCAGCTCCTCCACTCCTCTTCCCTGCTTCCCCCTTGCTAAGCTGTGATGCCCTTTCCTTCTTGGGGGTAGGCAAAACTGCTTCTTCCTCAAGTGGAGAAATTGAAATATAACCATAGAATCATAGACTCACAGATTTGTCAGGGCTGGAAGAGACCTCAAGGATCATCCAGTTCTAAGCCCCCTGCCATGAGCAGGGACACCTCACACTAGATCAGGTTGCTCAGAGCCACATCCAGCCTGGCCTTAAAGACCTGGTGAGGCTTCCACCACCTCCCTGGGCAACCTGTGCCAGTGTCTCGCCACCCTCATGGTGAAGAACTTCCTAACAACCAATCTGAATCTACCCACTTCCAGTTTTACTCCATTACCCCCAGTCTTATCACTACCCAATAGTTCATTACATCTCTCCAGAAAGGATGCAGGAACAGAAGCTTTATGCTTCTGATGAGAACATTTCAATCCTTTTTTTGCACATTATTCTAGAGACACAAAAGATTTGTTGGGGACAGTTAAAGATACATTCCCTTTTAGGTGGACTGAAATAGCTTCATTACTTTCAAAATGTGAGCTGATAGATGACTCACTCATTTGAAATCATCCAAACGGTGTTGTGGTTTTGGTTTTCTTTTTGAGGAGGAGGAGTCTTGTGATACTCTGCCTTGTTGCAAGATGCCCATTGCTCTTATCAGGCTGCTAAGGAAACTTCAGGTCCACTGGGCTGTGTGACACATCCTGCCTAGCACAGTGGTGCATGTGGAGTTTTCATCTGTTGTCATTTTACTTTCCTGTTCTTTTTTCCTGCCTATGATATACTTTACGTACTTCTCCTGCACATTATCTACTTCCTTTGTCTCTAGTCAGAAGCTATTTGGGGAATTTATATGAATAAATTATATTCAAACTTACACATCTAATCATAATATAGTTTGGAAACAGAGGAGGCTGAGGGGAGACCTCATGGCTGTCTACAGCTCCCTGAAAGGACCTTGTGGAGCGGTTGGCGCTGGTCTCTTCTCACAGGTCATTAGTAATAGAACAAGAGGGAATGGCCTCAAGCTGCCACTGGGTAGGTTTAGACTGGACATTGGGAAACATTTTTTGCTGGCAGGCGTGGTCAGGCATTGGAATGAGCTGCCCAGGAAGGTGGTGGAGCCATCAAACCTGCATGTGTTTCAAGGTGGTTTGTCTGTGGTGCTTGGTGCTATGGTTTAGGGTGCACCTTGTAGAGTAGGGGTGTGGGTTGGACTTGGTGATCCTGAGGGGCTTTGCCAACCTGAATGTTTCTGTGATTCTGTGGTAACAAAACCCATGTAAATGGAGGATGGAGGTTTCACTTGAGTATTTCTACTTCTCTACTCATTTTTTTTAATCCTCTTCTCATTTTGATTAAATACTGTATTTGGGGAAGATATTGCAATATATGCACAGTAGCTATATAAAATAAATGCCTTGGTATTAAAAGCTTCAGGACTCAATTTAGGCTAGAAATAATGACAACCCCCATATTTGGTATCCTTTCTTTTTCCTTTTTGCCTCTATCATAGTACTTGAAGTTTCTTCCCATCCATCTTTATATAAGAGTGAGTGGGTTTGAGTCATGGATATTTATTTTGTGAGAAAAATAAGGATCATTTCACTTTCTTTGGGATGCTTCTGGGAATATCAGACCCATTGCTTACTGGAATTTAAAAAATGAGCCCTCACAGGCCGTGACTCTGAACTGTCATTGAGGGTTGAATGTTTTCCACCTGTGTTGATGGCTGGAAGTATGTGGGGTAGAGGCAAAGCAGTGTGAGGGGATTTAACTCATATCTTAAGAGAGCTTTCAATATCTTAAGGAGGCCTACAAGAAAGCTGGAGAGGGACTTTATAGGATGTCAGGTAGTGATAGGACTGGGGGGGAATGGAACAAAGCTAGAAATGGGTAGGTTCAGACTGAATGTTAAGAAGTTTTTCAGCATGAGGGTGGTGAGAGACTGCTGCAGGTTGCCCAGGGAGGTGGTGGAAGCCTCATCCCTGGAGATGTTTAAGGCCAGGCTGGATGAGACTCTAGCCAGCCCTATCTAGTGTGAGATGTCCCTGCCCATGGCAAGGGGATTGGAACTAGATGATCCTTGTGATCCCTTCCAACCCTGACTGATTCTACAACTCTAACTTGTACATACTCTCAGGTAATATTATTCCCCTCCTTTAAGACAGGAAGGCACAGAATCAGGTATCTCTCGGACTTTCACATGACCTGGCAAGGAGATGTTGCAGTTAAAATGTGATATATTCTCCTTTTCAGTGAAGAAACTGATGATTTAGATGTTGTTTATAAGTTTTCCCAGAGCTTAAGTGACTCCTGAAAATACAATTCAGTATGCTTTTTCATCTTTTGGTGCGGTGCTTTTTGTTGTTCTTCAGTAAGGTTCCCAAAATCCTCTGGGCATGGCTGTACTGAAAATCAAAGCATAATCTCATTGTTCTTTATTTTTTTGCAGTGTAGAATGCAAATATGAGAAAAGAGTTTCCTGGGTTTTTACTTTTTTTTTTTTTTT
>WBNM01009021.1:10791-24375 GCA_013399055.1 Ramphastos sulfuratus | reverse complement strand
TTTTTTTTTTTTTTTTTTTTTTTTTTTTTTGTGTGTGTAGGCATTTAATCCACAAACAAATAAGTCTAATTACTTGTTCATCCATGTGTTAAACTGTGCAGCATTCTTTAATGTGTCTGGAGTTCTGAATTTACATGCCTGTTTTTAAATAGTGATAAAGAACCTCTTTATGCTGTCACTGCTTAGGACTAGAGGCACTGGGGCTGTAGTCATTACAGCAAAACCCTGTTGGCTTCAGGGTTGTCACAGCAGTAGTGGTACCTCCTTATGTTACTGCAGAACTTCAATTGCTGCTGTCTTTGCTTGAAAGTTTATTACAGTCAATAGAATCATAGAATGGGTTGGGTTGAAAGGGACTTCCAAGGACCATCTATTACAACCCACATGCAGTCAGCAGGGACATCCTCCACTAGACCACATTGCTCAGAGCCTTGTCAAGCCTCTCCTTTTATATCCCCAGGGATGAAGCCTCAACCTCCCTGGGCAACCTTTTGCAGTGTTCTGCACCCTCATGGTGCAGAACTTGTTCCTAGCATCCAATCTGAATCTTCCTCTTCTCTAATTTCAAACCACAGGACTCTCTCTCCCTCCTTGCAGGTCCCCTTCAGGTACTGGCATGCTGCTGTTAGGTCTCCCTGCAGCCTCCTCTCCTCCAGGCTGAATACCCCTAGCTCCCTCAGCCTGTCTTTGTAGCAGAGGTGCCCCAACCCCCTGATCATTTCCATGGCCCTCCTCTGGACCCGCTCCATCAGGTCCATGTCCTTCCTGTGTTGAGGGCTCCAGAGGTGGGCACAGTACTACTACTTAGCTTTTATCATTGATGTGCTTTACTAGAACAATAGCTGGATTTCTTGGCGGCAGAAGCAGTTCATGTTTAGTGGAATAACAATAGTTTCTAAAAAAACTACCATAATAGTATGGGCAAGATCTATTCCAAAATTAGTTTATTAATTTTGATATTTAGCAATCTTGCCACAGGCCATAACTTTTAATAATAGTAGATTCTTCGCATGGTCATGGGAAGCATTACACAGAGGGAAATAAACAGAGAATCTAGAACACTATCAATAACATAACAAACATTAAACTATTTAGGAAAGAGAATCTTGCAGCCAATATGCCACTTGCCCCTCAAGGGAGACCTGAGAGGCTCCTTTTTGCTAAGGCAGAAAGCACAATAGAATTCAGTTATAGAGAGACTTAAGAATATTTACTCACACAGTATTATCTCCAGATTCCTGGGACTAACTGCAGTCTCCAGACAGTACCCAAACACTTGAAGGGAGTTCTGTTGGTGTCTTGATAGCCATTGAGAGGCTTCTAGATGTTCCCAGGCTCTAACAGGGTGCTGGGAAAGAGGCATATGATCTCTGAGCTGATCCTGGTTCCTCTTGGCTTGGAGGTTTACAGAGGTGCAGGCAGGATTTCTTGCAGATGTGTGGAGAGCACAATGTCGGTGGCACTTCTCACCACTGCGTGAGGCCCTTAAGTGCCTCAAGTTTACCAGGAGGAGGCATTAAGTTTCCAGGTAGTTCAAGCCCAAAACATCAGGGCTAAGCTGGTCTGAAGCATGAGGCAGAGCAGAACATGTTTTCCAAGCCAAGAGCACTGAGACAGAGGCAGCACAACTGCATGCAGCTTAGCTCAATTTATATAATTTGCTCAAGTGCAATGGCTTCTTTGGCCACAGAGATTCACCAATCCAAATGGCATTTGGCAAACTGACCATGTTAGGTGAAACCAGGGCTTGCTTACTCTTATTTGGGCAAAACGTAAGTGTATAAACACCTGTGGGTACCTATTTATCACTTTGGGAGGGGACACAATGGCCTAAGCCTTTGTTTTCCTCCTGCCCTTGCTTCCCCCATCAGCAGAAGGGTGGGACAAACTAGGACATGTTTTAGGCCTGTTAGCCTTCCAGGACACCTATTTGATAGCTTTGTAGAGTATATGAGAGAATATACCACTGCCATAGTACGGAAGGAATCCATCAAAACCTTCTACTGCAAAAGCCCTGTGACAAACAACTGCAAACAAGAGCTGTAAGGCTCTGTGCTGTATGGAAAATTGCATATTACGACCTAAAAGGTAGAAACATTTTTCATGTCCTCTAATGACATAGCTTTTGATATTGTTTATTCAGAAACCTGGTTTTGGCAATTGCCTTGACCATCATTCTACATGTTTGTTTGGGTTTTATTTTTCACACAGTGTGCTGAAATAGCTAACAGAATCATTCATCTGTGGTTTCTCTCTCCCCCCCCCCCCATCTTTTGGTAGGAAAAATGCTGCTGTTGCTCAAGATCACAGCAGATAGTATTTGTTTGCCATCATTCTCACTGTGTGCAAGCATTTAGGTACTGAAAACATTGTCAGAAGTAGAGATTATACTGAGAGGTTTTCCTCTGAAAGGTAAAATATCTCTTATTACAGCATCACGTGAATCCAAGTCAAGTAATATATAGGACAGGCATTCTGGATAGCAAATAAAGTCACAAAGTCTGTCAGGAAGAAGAAGGTAGGAGGCATTGCAATGTAAATGCTGATATGCATGCACTTGTTTGAGAGAGCCTGGTCAGAAATACAGACACTGTTTCTAGTATGTGCTAGAGGAGAATGTAGGTCCCCACAAGGCAGGGGCCCTGCAGTGTCAAGCCCTGCGTATGTAATTAACAATTCTTGCCCTAAAGGGATGCTTAATATAGGCTCTAGTACAGAGGGGTGAAAAAAAAACAAAAGGAGTATGACAAAGAACCACTGTTCTGATGGAGCTGTGCAATTTAAAGCTCTCAGCTGTTCTTCTGGTATGATTCACGGATGACTGATTTTATGGTGAGAGGTAAATTTCCAACTCTCACTGCATGCTTCCATGAGGACACATTGCATATCTTGTTATCTCGAAGGCTGCCAATGAAGTTAACTATCAGTAGTTATGATTGTACCAACTATCAATCTTTATAAAATCTTCCTTTTTTTTTTAAAGGAAGACTGTTGAGCAAATTCAGGTAAAGCCACTTAGTCTTCTGTCTCCCATCAAATCTCTTAGTTATGGAAATCTCAGGTTGCCTAATTGATGTCATTTGTGAACTAACTTCTCACACTGGTAAAAGGAAATAAGTCCTTTTTTTTTTTTTTTTTTTTTCCCCAATCTATATTGTCTTCTAGCAGTTTCACAGAATCACAGGATGTTAGGGATTGGAAGGGATCTCCAGAGATCGTCAAGTCCAAGCCCTCTGCCTGAGCAGGACCAGAGAATCTAGTGCAGGTTGCAGAGGAACACATCTCTCATTGCTGTAAAATCTGTGCCCAGCCTAACATAATGTTTTGCAAATCAGTGTTAACTGAAGATTCTCTGCGTCTTCTGTCTGCTTGGGCTTCAGTAACTAGATTTAATACCCCAATTTTGGCCACTGTAACCCCATGCAGCCCTACAGAGAGGGATCTGGCAGTACTGAGTGACAACTGGCTGGGAGTGAGCCAGCAGTGTGCCCAGGTGGCACAGAGGGCAAATGGCATCTTGGCTTGTATCAGGACTAGTGTGGCCAGCAGCACCAGGGAGGTTATTCTGCCCTGGACTGGCACTGGGGAGGCCTCACCTCCAGCACTGTGTGCAGCTCTGGGCCCTCACTGCAAGAGAGATATTGAGGGGATGGAGCGGGGCCAGAGGAAAGCGATGAGAGGGGGGAAGGGACTGGAGGGGAAGGCTGCTGAGGAGAGGCTGAGGGAGCTGAGCTGGGTTAGCCTGGAGGAGAGGAGACTCAGGGGGGACCTTAGCACACTCTACAGCTACCTGAAGGGAAGGTGTAGTCAGGTGGGGGTCAGGCTCTGCTGCCAGGCAACTTGTGCCAGGACGAGAGGGCATGGCCTGAAGCTGTGGCAGGGGAGGGTTAGGTTGGATGTTAGGAAGTACTTCCTGATGGAAAGGGGAATTAGAGACTGGAATGGACTGCCCAGGGAGGTGGTGGAGTCTCTGTGCCTGGAGGTGTTTCAGGCAAGCTTGGCTGTGGCACTCAGTACCGTGGTCTGGTCGCTGTGGTGGTGTTAGGTCCTAGGCTGGACTGGATGATCTCAGAGGTCTCTTCCAGCCTCAATAATTCTGCAGTTCTGTGATTTTAGTCACCCAGAGCTTAAAACCTGGATAATATTTGGTTACCCAAACCTCTACCATAATTTTATGTGTTTTGAATAAAAAGAATATTTTAATGTGAATTGGTAATAAAGCAAAACCTCTCCTTGGCACAGTATTCCCCTGTGCTCTATTCCTCTGATCTTTTTAAACAAATGAGCTGCCTCTCCCTCTCTGCCCTTGCTGACTAAGCTGTTGGCTTTTCTGTGCCTCTTATGGATTGCATCTGCTGAAGGGCACAGTTACCCCAGCTGTCTCTTGAAAAAGAGCAAAGAGGTTGATCTTGATAAGATAAACTTTTCTTGTGGACAGTGATTTCTTTTATATGCACACACCTCCATCTGTGTAATGCATAGATGGCCAAAGTTGGGCTCTTAATATGATTTGTGAGGCAGTATGAAGCCAGGGTAAGAGAAGGTGTCCAAGCAAAGCACAGCCATCCATTGGTGTGAGCTGTGGCCTGGAGGAGTGATCCAGCAAGTTCATGAAAGTTCTAGCATTGCTCACAGTGGGTTCTTTGTTTTAGCATACAGTTTGAGTGGGAAAGGAGAAGGTGGGATAAGACTGAGGCTGACAGGGAAACTCCTTTGAGAGGAATGATCTGGGCTCTGGTCAGAGAGCTCAGTCTGGCCTTCATTGGGTTTGAAAGATCTGAAGAGCTTTAAAGGTTTGTATTATGGCAGTTTCCTTGCTAAGACTCCATGCCCAAGTAAGGAGATACAGACCAGGGTAAGGGCAATGCCACTTTGGCTCTGAATCTGGTTTTGACTTGAGGATCACAATCATTCTTCAGCAGTCTGGCTGAGAGAAATATCTCCTGTGTTAGGAGTGCACTAAAGAAGCATTGTGCCTGAAGCATTGCCCAGGAAGACAACATGCAAGGCAAAGGAGACACCATGTCCTCCAGAAAAATTAGGGAAATGTTTGGAAGGGAGATGTTGTGACCATAGGAGTAGCCATAGTGTGATTCTGTGACAGAAACATTCCAGTTAGAAAAGACCCCCAGTATCATCAAGTCCAAGCATTATCCCTACTCTACAAAGTGCACCCTTAAACCATAGCCCCAGGCACCACAGCCAAACCACCTTGAAACACATCCAGGGCTGGGGACTCCATCACCTCCCTGGGCAGCTCATTCCAATCCCTGACCACTCCTGTAAGGAAAAAATGTTTCCTAATGTCCAGTCTAAACCTACCCAGTGGCAGCTTGAGGCCATTCCCTCTTGTCCTTTCACTAATTACCTGTGAGAAGAGACCAACACCAACCTCTCCTTTCAGGTAGCTACAGACAGCCATGAGGTCTCCCCTCAGCCTCCTCTGTTTCACACTAACCATCCCCAGCTCCTTCAGTCTCTCCTCATCAGATTTATTCTCCAGGCCCTTCCCCAGCTTCCTTGCCCTCCCCTGCACTGACTCCAGCACCTCCACAGCTCTATTGTATTGAGGTGCTCTTGTATTGAGTTGCATGTTTTAGGCAAGCTTGGCTGTGGCACTCAGTACCATGATCTGGTCAATGTGGTGGTGTTAGGTCCTAGGCTGGATGATCTCAGAGGTCTCTTTCAGCCTCAATTCTGTAAAGCTGATATAGGAAGCAGCAATTAAAAGGAATGATGTTATTGATGGAGAAAGAAACACTCATTTGGCTAACCAATCTGGCAAAGCAGTGCCATTGCAGAGGACTGCTGTGCATAAAGCAAAGTTAAACATGGCTTTAACACAAAGCTTCTTTTCCTGGAACTGTTGTGAAAAAACCCGCAGTGATCTGTTGGGTTTTTGTTTGTTTTTTGGTTTTTTTTCTTTTTCCGTATTTGATGTTTTTCTGAAGAGTAGAAAGTCATTTAATCTAACCAATTGAAAATCATTTCAGGCTTAGCAACATGTTGAGACAAAGTATTTAAAAGCCTCATTTTACTGAACAATAACTTTCCATAACAATTATGGATATTAAAAAAAAAAAAAAAGCTTTCAGAGGAACACAACAGAAATGTAGCTTAGGAAATTAATGTTAAGTTGGGATTTTAGCTTATATAGAGTTTTGTGCTGATAGTCTCACTGAAGCTTCAAAAATACAATAAAAATCAGATAATATCGAATCAGTTGGCAGATTTTTTTTTCATTTCTGTGTTGTTTTGTGTCTCTTCCTTTACTAGAGTGATAATTTAGATATGAATTATGCCTTACTGTCCCTGTTTTTGGTTGTTTTCCATACATGGTATGGTAGAAGTATCACAGTTAATTTGATTTTAAGTTTCAATGCCTCATAACTCTCTGCACAGTGTTACTACTTTCTTCAATTAAAAAGAAAAGGAATATAAAGTCCTGCATCTGGGTCAGGGCAATCCCAGGCACAGATATAGAGTGGGCAGTGAGTGGCTTGAGAGCAGCCCTGAGGAAAAGGACTTGGGGGTGCTGCTGAATGAGAAGCTCAACATGAGCCAGCAGTGTGCACTTGCAGCTCAGAGACACAACCAGATCCTGAGCTGCATCAGGCGAAGCGTGGCCAACAGGGCAAGGGAGGGATTCTCCCCCTCTACTCTGCTCTGGTGAGACCTCACCTGGAGTACTGTATCCAGTTCTGGAGCCTCTATTACAGGAAAGATATGGACATGTTGGAATGTGTCCAGAGAAGGGCCACGAGGTTGATCAGAGAGCTGGAGCTGCTCTCCTATGAGGACTGGTTGAGAGAGTTGGGGTTGTTTAGTTTGGAGAAGAGAAGGCTCCAAGACCTTATTGTGGCCTTTTTCTTTGGTTCTATAGTCAACAGAAGCTTTTCCAGATCCTTCCTTCAGCATTGCTTGTGCTCACTAATTAAAAGACTCTGTTGTGCTGTTTTCATTCAGAGCACGTAATCTTTATTACCAGGCTAAAAGTTGGCATGTGTTTTATGGTGTCTGCTTTATCTCTGTAACTGGTGAATCTTTTCCCCATGTTGATTCACCCAAGATTTTATCCTTTTTCTCTTCCTTCCATTTTAAAGGATTTGTTTGGGCCTCCCTTCCCTGGCCTCCCTCCCCCTGCCTCCCTTCCCCTCTTACACACTTTACTCAATCTTTTAAAGTTTGTGTCTGATCTTTTAAAAACCTTTTAATTCAAGCTTCTGTTTCTTTGTTGTTTTGAGACATGCAGTTGCTATGAATAGTTCCAAAATATTCCCAGTTACACTTACTGAACTCCTACACAGTGCAACTTTATTTAGATTTGTGTTAATACATATTCACAGTTTTGAATTTTTGATCCTTTTATCACAGTTGTCAAAAAACCCAAAAAAATCCTTTTTCTTTACTCTTT
Source organism: Ramphastos sulfuratus (assembly GCA_013399055.1). Lineage (NCBI taxonomy): Eukaryota > Metazoa > Chordata > Aves > Piciformes > Ramphastidae > Ramphastos > Ramphastos sulfuratus. The sequence continues at coordinate 16,961 of WBNM01009021.1, read as the reverse complement.
ACATAAGTTACTCTTCCTTTCTCCTCTCTGATTCTTGTAGTCTACTTGGTTTATTTAAAACTCATCTTGTTTTTCACATACCTTGGTCATCACCTTGACGAAATTACTACATTGACTTTTTTTTTTTTAAATATCCTGACAGCTCATAAAATATTAGTATGTAACTGGTTTGATTTTGCTATTGGATCAGGAAAACTAACTAGGCACATTATGGTGAGTTTCAGCCCTTGAAAGCAAACGCTGCTGGAGTTTGCATGTATCTCTCTGCTGTATTTATCGTGGAATGAAATTGTTCACAGTATATCAGGGCTTTGGAAGGCACCTATGGAGATCTTTCAGTCCAACCCCCCCTGCCAGAGCAAGACCAGAGAATCTAGCACAGATTGCACAGGAACACATCCAGACAGGGCTGGAAAGGCTCCAGAGAAGGAGACTCCACAACCTCTCTGGGCAGCCTGTGCCAGGGCTCTGTCACCCTTACACTCAAGAAGTTCTTCCTTGTGTTGAGCTGGAACTTCCTGTGCTGCAGTTTCCATCCCTTGCCCCTTGTCCTATCCCAGGGCACAAGTGAGCAGAGGCTGTCTCTGCCCCTTCCTTTCCGACCCCCAACCCTCATCTATTTCTATCCATTGCTCAGATCCCCTCTCAGCCTTCTCCTCTGCAGCCTAAGCAGCCCCAGGGCTCTCAGCCTTTCCTCATTAGGCAGTGCTCCAGTCCCTTCTTTGTCCTTATAGCCCTCTCTCTTCAGTAAATCCCTGTCCCTTNAGAAACAAGATATAAAATCTCACTATTTTTGACTTCTCTAAGGCAGTATCCATGATGTTGGAATGCTGTGTATAGTTCAGGAGTCCCAAATACCAGGACTTGAAACTGTTGGAGCGATTCCAGAGGAGGCCACGAAGATGCTCAGAGGGCTGGAGCCTCTGTCCTCTGGTCTTGGGTAGCTCATGGCCCTATACTGGGACAACTATCAAGCATGTCCAAAGCCAAAAAGAGGGCAGAAACCAATATCCATCAGTTCTCTGCCTCAAGCATGCCCACACACGCCCCAGCATGGGGTCTGTGCCTGGTCCATGGCCTGGGGGAAGGGTCCATGTGAATTCACCCATCCACAGGCTTGGGAGGCAGAGGTATATCTCCTGGCTCCCTTCATCCCAGCTTCCCTGTTTCCTCCCATCCTGTCTTTGTGGCAGGGAGAGGGGATTTGGGTGTACTACCACATGTTGCCACAAAACAAGGACAGGCTATGAGAGTTGGGGCTCTGCAGCCTGGAGAAGAGAAGGCTTCCAGGAGGCCTTGGAGTGGCCTTCCAGGATCTGAAGGGGACCTGCAGGAGGGCTGGGAAGGGACTATTGACAAGGTCTTGTAATGACAGGACGAGGAGGAATGGGTTTAAAGTGTCAGATGGGAGATTGAAAGTGGATGTTAGGAAGAAGCTCTTTGCAGTGAGGGTGTTGAGACACTGGCACAGGTTGCTCAGGGAGATGTTCAAAGTCAGGTTGGATGAGACCTTGAGCAACCTGTTCTAGTGGGAGGTGTCCCTTCCTGTGGCACCAGGGGTTTGGAACTGGATGATCTTTGAGGTCACTTCCAACCTAAACCATTCTATATGGAATACAAGAATCCTTAACACCTAATACAGATACAGGATACATGAAAATTCTCTCAAAACCTTCCCCCAAGCAAGCAGTGCTCCTTTTTTCCCCCCTCAATGTCTCCTGTTAAACCCAAACAGGCCACGATGTGGCAAGAAATTCACTGTGGTCTTGAAGACTGCAGGCAGGTCACCCCTCCATAGTTACCCAGATAAAATTCCCTCCAGAGAGCTGAAGAAAGGGAAGGAAATGAGAAAGATTTGGGTTTGCTGCGCACTTATAAAGCAAGAACAGGATTATGGGATTGAATAACAAAAGTATGATTTCTGGGGTCTACTTCTTGGACCTCTCTGGTCCTCCTGGAGAACTCCGTGGCTTTCTCAAGGGGACCTGGGTCAAACTACAACAGCTACACTCACTCTCTTCTCAGCATAATAGTTTTTGAAACATAATTCAACTTCTTAGCTATTATGGTTAGGAATCACCAATGGCTTTAAATGGTCATAGCAGTAAAGTTTAATCAGGACTACTCAGCCTTTAGGTGTGGCTTCCCAGAACTGACTGTCATATGTATTCCAGCTTTCTTTTCTGAGAAGCGATTTGGCAGTGCTCAAGGTACCCTGGATTATGTGAGTCAGGCTGGGTGTCTGCTGCCAGAACCTGCCCTCACTGGTTGGTGAGGACATCATGAGATTATGGAGCTCAGCTCCATGTCATTTGGTGAACCTTACTCATTTGCCTTCCCCACACAGAAATAAGATAACAGAAATAATTAAAACAAGCCTCAGGAACAGGAGAGAGGAAGGTGACACAAATCTCGGGTGGTTGGTATAGGAACAGTATGTCTTGAGAAAGATAAGAAATTCAGAAAGGATGTCAGGGATGCCTAAGCAAGAGGTGACGGCAAGGCAAGCAGCATGGAGGCAGAACAGGCACAAAGTGGCAGAGTGAAGAGACCACAATGGCTGAAGCAGTCAAGGGCATTTGAATTGCACCTTGGAAGCTCAGTATCTTTTGTGTGGAGGGTAGTGCATTAGTAAAACCATGGAATCATAGAATCAGTCAGGGTTGAAAGGGACCGCAAGGGTCATCTCATTCCAACCTCCCTGCCATGGGCAGGAACACCTCACACTAGATCAGGCTGTCTGCAGCCTCATCTAGCCTGCCCTTAAACATCTCCAGGGATGGGCCATCAACCACCACCCTGCGAACCTGTTTGAGGGTCTCACTACCCTCATGGTGAAGATGATCTTCCTAACAAAATCATTGTAAATGAAGAATAAGCACGTTTTGTGTGTGCTGTGAGTGAGATTTCTTCATTTCTGGTAGCACTGTACTGCTATAAGGATGCTCAGAGGGCTGGAGCACCTCTCCTATGAGGACAGACTGAAAGAGTTGGGGCTGTTCTGTCTGGAGAAGAGGAGGCTCCAAGGTCACGTTATTGTGGCCTTCCAGTATCTGAAGAGGGCCTACAAAAAAGCTGGGGAGGGACTTGTTAGGCTATCAGGTAGTGACAGGACTAAGGGAAGTGGAGCAAAGCCGGAGGTGGAGAGATTCAGACTGGACATGAGGAGGAAGTTCTTCATCATGAGAGTGGTGAGAGCCTGGAATGGGTTGCCCAGGGAGGGGGTGGAAGCCTCATCCCTGGAGGTGTTTAAGGCCAGGCTGGATGAGGCTCTAGACAGCCTGATCTAGGGTAGGGTGTCCCTGCCTATGGCAGGGGGTTGGAACTGGATGATCCTTGAAGTCCCTTCCAACCCTGACTGATTCTATGATTCTATCTCCAGAGCTGCCTGGAAGCACCACATTTGGAGGTGAAGGACAACAATAAATATAGACCAACTCAGAAGTAAAAATATATCTACAGTCTGCATATTTCAACAGATGCATGACTGTAAGAGAAATAGTGTGTGTTTTTTTTTTTCACAAGGCCTTACAGTATGATAAGATTTTGTTGATGATGTGTGGAAATAGTTTCAATTACGTGATTCTGGGGTGGCTTACAGTGTGTATCTACCAAGCAAGTAAATAGACTGTGTGTCCCAAGTGTCAGCAGCATGACAGATAGCTGAGCTGTTCTAGGACATTACTCCTAAGAGCTGTTTTCTTGTGGACCTTTTTAATTAGAAGATTTGTTTTTGTAATCAATCATTAATGCTTAAAAATTAGATAGTCAGCTGTTCAGTTATTTTAATGTGAGCACTTTTTTTTTTAAGCATCTGACTGACCTCTTACATCATTCTGATGAGGATGCTGTATGAATTGTATTTCCACTTACAAATCCCAGATCTTAGCACTGCCAAGTTTTCCAAATGAGAATTGAAAGTGAAACATCCCCAAAGAAAAGAAAAGAAAAGCTCACTTATAGGTCTGACTTTTCATTAGGAATTGGTTAGTGTTTTATAATGCAGTAGTATCTAAAGCCATGAGTAGGTGGAGATGTCTGCAGCTTAAAAACTACTAAATCTTAGAATCACTAAGGCTGGAAAAGACCTTTAAGATCTTCTAGTCCAGCTGTAACCCAACTACCGTGAACACTAAACCGTATCCTGAAGTGCCACATCTACACGCTTCTTGAACATCTCCAGGGATGGTGACTCCACCATCTCCCTGGGCAGTCTGCTCCAACACCTCACCACTCTCTCAGTAAAGAAGTTTTTCCTAATGTCCAATCTAAACCTCCACTGGCACAGTGTAAACCCATTTCCTCTTGCCCTTTTGTTGGTTACTCAGGAGAAGAGACCAACTTCAGCCTTCCTGCAACCTCCTCTCAGGTAGTTGAAGAAAGCAATAAGAACTCTCCTTAGCCTTCTCCAGACTAAACAACCCCAGCTCTCTCAGCTGGCTCAGATGGCTGATGGATGTGTTTCAAATTCATTTGGCTGTGGTGCTTGGAGATATAGTTTAGGGTGAACTTTGTAGAGTAGGGTTATTGGTTGGACTTGATGATCCTGAGGGGCTTTTCTGACCTGTACCTTTCTGTGATAAGTCCTTGAACAGAGCAAATACAGGTTAAGAGTTCTAAATTTTACACTTTTTATAATTATCACTATTTAGTTCAGACAAATAAATGTAATTAGTTGGTAGAAATGATGTTTCTTTCAGACTGAGACTCATGTGCCAGTTTTCAGTATAAACACATTTTTAGGGTTGGGTTATAATTTGGAAATAGATAAAAATAAAAACGCTGATACAGCCTAGAGTGTAGTAATGAGACTATGCTTCAAAAATAAATGAGAGGTTTTATCACACTGCATCTTAGCATCTTAGCTTAGCATGCTTGCGTGACGAATAATAATTATCCATTTATGTCAGTTCTGTTCTTCCCTCCTCTTCCTCTTCTTCCCCACCCTTGTTCCCAACCTGAAAGAACTGAACCAGCACTGCAGGCTTCTATTTTGAGCGTCCTCCAGTGCACTTCACTATAATGGTGAAAGTGCTGCAGTTCCCAGGCTGATTGCTCTTGAGCTGTCATGTAGGTCATCACCTCATTGCTCACTACTTCTTCTGTCCAAAGAGCTGGTAAAAAAGCACATTGCTCCTTGGTGGCTTTCCAGTGCCTGTTGAAAGTTTGTCACAAATCAGTGTCATCTTCCTGCACCTGCAGCATGGCTTTTTGCTCTTTGCCAGGCATAAATAGCAGGTGGTCTCCTTATAGGAATTTTTTATGTAAGCAAATATTTTCTGTGTTTAGCTCTGCTTCTGCTTCATAAATCCAAGTTTAGGCAGTAACCAGCAGCTCCTCTAACCTCCTCAGAAATGCACCTTGGTAAAACAGCTTTCTGCGCCTGCTGAAGAATTAAAATCGTTATCCCGAATGAAAAAGAGCTTTGTTGGCCACTAGAGCTCAGCTGAATCAGGGCATGTATAATTGAATATATATTTTTATTTTTCTTTTATTTAAACTTCCTTCTCTTTCACTTGAGAAGAAGCTTCATCTCCTCTCCCTTATTCAGCAGCCTCATCATTTATACGTCCTGTACTCCTGGATGAATGAACTCAAACAATAGGAAAATTTCCTATGATAGGTTGCTTCTATGAAAATCAGTGGATAGTAATGTGAAACTGCCATTTGGTTTCCAGCTACTTAGATGGGATTCAGAGGATGAGGTTGCACTGCCAGCTGTGGCAAACACAGAAACTGTGTGTACAAGGCTGCTGGGTCAGTTCTTCTGTCATGGGGCTGGTTGGAGGCTAATCAGAATATTCTAATGAGAGAAATTAGATCACTGGTTGTAAAAAGAAAATAATTATAAAGTCTGTATCATTCATTGGTTTGCTGAAAGGCGTAAAAAACCAAAGTATAAAAAGTATAAACAATTTGTCCTTCTTTGCTCCTGAGTGCTTATTCCTTTTGGATCTCTTCTCCACTCTAATCTCTCCTCTAACCTTGGCTAACAGATAACAAGTAAGCTTTGCTGTCTGAGAGGGAGAGGGAGGCTTTGAGCCCCTTCTGGGCTTCTTTTGTTAGTCCCAGAGGGAAATTTGAATTTCTGTATTATTTCTCAGTCTTATATAATTGTAAATATTTGTAAATATTTTTTTTTATATATATATATATATGTATGTATGTAT
>WBNM01009021.1:0-10767 GCA_013399055.1 Ramphastos sulfuratus | reverse complement strand
TATGTATGTATATATATATATGTATGTAAATTTAGCTTTGCTTTAGAGCTTTATCTTGCTTCCAAGCAGTCTGAGCTGGTTTGGTAAATTTCAGTTGTGTGTGTGTGGGGGGGTGTTTAGCTCCTCAACCCACTACAGTCAGTTACACCAATTTCACACAGCTCTAGCTCCACTCACCATGTATTTTTCCTGACGCTTCCTAGCCTCTGCAGAAGGGCTGTGCAAGTTGTTCTTTATGTGATCTGGATACCGATTTAGTAGCAAAGATAAACCCCGTGGTCAACCTGTAACATCCACTTGTCAGCTGTGGTGCCCCAGGGATCAGTGCTGGGCCCAGTGCTGTTTAGTGTCTTCATTGATGATCTGGATGAGGGGATTGAGTCCAGCATCAGTAAGCTTGCAGATGACATCAAGTTGGGAATATGAGTTGATCTGTTAGAGGGCAGGAGGGCTCTGCAGAGGGACCTGGACAGATGGGCACAGTCTAATGCCATGAGTTTCAACAAGTCCAAGCGCCAGGTTCTGCACTTTGGTCACAACAACCCCAAGCAGTGCTACAGGCTGGAGACAGAGTGGCTGGAGAGCAGCCAGGCAGAGAGGGACCTGGGGGGACTGGTCAACAGCAGCTGAACATAAGCCAGCAGAATGGTCTGGGTTGGAAGTGACCTCCAAAGGTTATCCTGTCCAACCCCCTCTGCAGTCAGCAGGAACATCCTCAACTAGATCAGGCTGTCCAGAGATCTCTTCTCCCTGCTCCTCCCTTCAGTTCTTTTTGGGAGGAGCTCATGTCCCTACTTATCTCATGGTTTGTGTGGGGCAGACAGCTGCTAGCTGGCAGGGAATTTTTGAGACCACAGAATCATTGAGGCTGGAAAAGACTTCAAAGAGATGTGTCATGAGGCCTGCTAGAAGGAGTCCAGTGAAGAGCCATGAGGGTGATTAGGTGGCTTGAGCATCTCCCCTATGGAGAGAGACTGAGAGCCCTGGGGCTGTTTAGTCTGAAGAAGAGAAGGCTGAGAGGGGATCTGATCAATGTGTCCAAATATCTGAGGGGTGGGTGTCAAGCAGAGGGGGCCAAGCTCTTTTTGGTGGTCAGCAGCAATAAACCAAGAAGCAATGGATACAAACTGGAACAGAGAAGGTTTCAGCTCCACATGTGGAGAAACTTCTCTAGAGTGAGAGTGACAGAGCCCTGGCACAATGGAAAGGTTGTGGAGTCTCCTTCTCTGGAGACTTTCCAAACCCATCTGGATGCATTCCTGTGTGGACTACCCTAGGAGATCCTGCCTTGGCAGGGGGGTTGGACTGGATGATCTCTGGAGGTCCCTTCCAGCCTCTGAGGTTCTGTGATTCTGTGAGGCCTCGTAGGCCTGAGGTGGGGAAGGCAGTTTTGGCTTACTCTCTGACCTGCTGAGGTTGGATGGGGTGGAGAATTCTGGAAGCTTTTAGTCAGATAGACTTGGCCTAGTTTGTGACTGCATTCATTCTACCTGATTGCCTTCAGTACCTATGTGCTTGTAAATGGAATCTCCCTTTAAACCGCCCGCAGCATTTTCATTTTTGCTCCCTAAAAGGAGTAAATATCATTTCTGTCCTCTGGTCTTGGGTAGCTCATGGCCCTATACTAGGACAACTATCAAGCATGTCCAAAGCCAGAAAGAGGGCAGAAACCAATATCCATCAGTTCTCTGCCTCAAGCATGCCCACACACGCCCCAGCATGGGTTCTGTGCCTGGTACATGGCCTGGGGGAAGGGTCCATGTGAATTCACCCATCCACAGGCTTGGGAGGCAGAGGTATATCTCGTGGCCCCCTTCATCCCAGCTTCCCTGTTTCCTCCCATCCTGTCTTTGTGGCAGGGAGAGGGGATTTGGGTGTACTACCACATGTTGCCACAAAACAAGGACAGGCTATGAGAGTAGGGGCTCTGCAGCCTGGAGAAGAGAAGGCTTCCAGGAGGCCTTGGAGTGACCTCCCAGGATCTGAAGGGGACCTGCAGGAGGGCTGGGAAGGGACTATTGACAAGGTCTTGTAATGACAGGATGAGGAGGAATGGGTTTAAATTGGCATAGGGGAGATTGAAAGTGGATGTTAGGAAGAAGCTCTTTGCAGTGAGGGTGTTGAGACACTGGCACAGGTTGCCCAGGGAGGTGTTAAAGGCCAGGTTAAGATTAGGCCTTGAGCAACCTGTTCTGGTGGGAGATGTCCCTTCCTGTGGCACCGGGGATTTGGAACTGGATGATCTTTGAGGTCACTTCCAACCAAATCCATTCTGTGATTCTATGAAAACATCTTCATAACTGAGCAAGGTAGAATGCCTCAACAACTGTACCCAGCTGTAGTGTTGGGTTGTTTTTAGAAACAGTACCAGAGTTTATGGTAAGACACAATCTACCACCATGAAAAATCTTTTTGCTTGAGGAAAAAAGGATACTGGTGTGGAAAGGGAGAAGTGGAAGAGAGGTGATTGTAGTCAGTGCTTAGGGCTTTCTAAGAAGGAAAATGAAAACTGTGAACAAGAATGAAGAGGAGACTAAAGGCGTAGTGTTTTCAAGTCAGTTGTATGTGTTGGAATTCACTTCAGAGGACTTAAGGAATTAGCTAAAGTGATTAATTATTACTGCTGTATTTCTTAAGAACTCGTGGGGAGCATGGAGATGGCAGAGACAGATGCGGTCTCTAACAGGGATGGAGAAGAAGATAATTATAGACCAAGAGTTTAAAAAAAAAAAAGAAATTATTAAAGAATGTGCAAATACTTAACAAGTAATGAGGGAATACCCAAATGGATCTGTGAAGTATGAACTACTAGTCCAGATTTCCAGTGTTGATGGAGTAAATTGCAGAAAGACTAAGAAGGAAATATTAGACATGATTCTTTCTGACTTCAGTAAGGCTTTTGATACTATTTAACTTGACATTTTACTATAGAAACCAGGGAAGTAGTTTAAATGAGATCTCTATAAAGTGACTTTTGCAGTAGTTGAAAGGCTGCAGCAAAAGTTTGACTCTGAATGACTTCATAGTGGTGGGAGGCAGTTTTCTGAAGAGCTCTGTCATCTGCCCTGTCCTAGTCAAAATCTCTTTTATGATTTGCTTAAGGAATTTGAAAATACTCACAAAAATTGTCAATGGCACTGAACTGCAAGAGGTTATGAACATATTGAAGACAGGGCAAGATCAGACTTTAAAATATTCCGGATAAATTAGGATAAGGGTCTGAAATGACTTAAGATGGCATTCAGTGGGAACCACAGCTGGGAAGGAAATATCAAATGTGAAAGAGAAAATAATAAGCTAAGCAGCTGTGCTGCAGAGCAGAATCAGTGTTCATTTTTAGTGGGTGCCAAATTGTGCAGCTTAGTGGTGTGATGCCACTGCAAAAAGCATGAGCCCTGCTGAGTTTTATGAAGTCCCGTATGCCCTCTGCGAAGCCATTGTGGATGCTGTCTGTGGTCTTTGGGTACCACATTAGGGAAGAAGTAAGCAAGCTTAATACAATTGCAGGAGTATGTTGGTGTGAGGCTAATAGGAATATTTTAATGAGAGAAATTAGGTCACAGGTTGTGAAAGCAAAATAATGATGAAGTCTATATCATTCATTGGTTTACTGAGAGGGATAAAAAGCCAAAATGTAAACAATTTGTCCCAGTCTGGTCTGGGGTACTGGATCAACTTGTGGGCCCCCCAGTTCAAGAGGGATGTAGAGCTGCTTGAGAGAGTCGAATGCAGAGGCACGAAGGTAGTTAAGGGAATGGAACATCTCTCTTACAAGGAGAGCCTGAGGGAGCTGGGGCTGTGCTGCTTGGAGAAGAGGAGCCTGAGGAGTGACCTCATTAATGTGTATAAATATGTAAAGGGTGGGTGCTGGGAGGCTGGAGCCAGGCTCTGCTTGGTGATGCCCAATGACAGAACAAGGGGCAATAGGTGGAAGCTGAGGCATAGGAAGTTTTATTTAAACACAAGGAGGATTTTTTTCCCTGTTAGGGTGACAGAACCCTGGAACAAGTTGCCCAGGGAGGTTGTGGAGTCTCCCTCTCTGGAGATATTCAAGAACTGCCTGGATGTGTTCCTGTGTCATCTACTGTAGGTGCTCCTGCTCTGGCAAGGGGGTTGGACTGGATGAGCTTTGGAGGTCCCTTCCAGCCCCTGACATTCTGTGATCTATTCACTTCCTTTTCATTCTGTTCTAATATCTCTCCTCTAACCTCGACTGACCCATAACAACATAAGCTCTGCTGGTTGTTTTGGTTGTCTGTCTGGGAAAGTAGAGGGAGAAAGAGAAAGTAGCTTTGAGCCCCTTCTGGGCAGCTTTATTTGTCCGGGAGGGAGTTTGGATTTCTGTATTTCTAATTTGTAAATACTTGTAAATATATGGTATTGTAAATACTGTAAATATATGGTATATACACTTGTAAATTTAGCTTTGCTGTGAATAGAGCTTCATCTTACTTCCAAGCCAGCTGAGCTGGTAAACTTCAAGTAGTGGGGGGGAAAGTTCCTAACTCACCACAAGGAGAGAGGATTGTTTTAGAAAATGTGATGAGAGACAGGGCTGAACGAGTTGTTTTTTGGGTTTTCTTTTTTACTCAGATTTAGGAATTCTCTCATTATCTGAACTCATCAACTCACCAGATATTCCACTGCTCAAAGCATTACACAGCATTTCCAGATTTGTTGGACTAGACCCAAAAAGAAGCAGAAGTAGCCCCATACTGACTATGCAGCCGAGCAAAAAGAGAGATACTTCAAAGAGCTCTACAATTAATGGTAAAACTTAGAAGAGCTTTGAGGTTTGACTGTTTTCTTCAGCAACAGATTTGAAATTCTTGATTCAGTCCTTCTAGTCCTACTATTTCTCTCCCACTGGAATTAATAGCACTGCACAGAACTTTACAATTTAAACAACCCCTAATTAGGATATCAGCAGGAGTTTGCCTTCCAGACTCTCCCACAAGTTGATGCCCTGCTGCCTTTTTCTCTTCTTTCAGAGGAGCTGGTCCCAGCCTTTGCCTTGGTTATACTCCCTTCAGACACCTACTTCTTTCCAGCTCCTTTTTCTGTGTTTTTCCCTTTTCACATAGGAAACATAATAACTCAGATCCCCCAAAGCTGCCATCATGTTCATGTCCTTTAAAAAAAAAAACAACTTGGTTATCAGTTTTGCACTAGGGCTGCTCTTAGATTGCCTCCTGGTGCACTTTCTTGGACAACAGTGTTGCTTCTTTCCAGTTCCTGGTTTGCTCTGCATGACTTGGGCATCATCTGCCAGTGCTAAGGGGCACAGCTGTGACTGTAAGGTCAGCAAAGTGCCAGTTCTATTGCTGGTCAGCCTGTCAGATCGTTTCTGTTGGTGCAGGGATTGATGGTGCCTGGTGGAAAGTGTCCAGCTGGTGTGTGCTTTCGATCCTATGTGCAAGTCCCTGCATTGCAGAGCAGCATGGCAGGTACTGCAGCTCTGCACACCTTAGTTCTGCTATGAGATCTGTGGAAAACTGTCACCTGGTGATCGCTGAGCCTTTGATGATATTAACTGGCTATGGATTATGCAGCTTCCTGGGCTTCTCACTTCTATTGATTCTGGTGTCTCAGAAGATCTTTCCTTCTGAGACTGCAATAATGGTTGCAGATGGTTAGGGGACCATCTCTCTCTGTGAAGAGAGACTGAGAGCCTTGGGACTGTTTAGTCCTGAGAAGAGAAGACTCAGAGGGAATCTGATCAATGTATACAAATATCTGAGGGTGTCAAGTGGAGGGTGCCAAGCTCTTTTCGATGGTGCATAGTAATAAGCCAAGGAGCAATGGGTACAAACTGGAACAGAGAAGGTTTCACCTCACCATGAGGAGAAACGGCTTTAGAGTGAGGGTGCCAGAGCCCTGGCACAGGCTGCCCAGAGAGGTTGTGGAGTCTTCTTCTCTGGAGACTTTCCAAACCCACCTGGATGCTTTCCTGTGTGGACTATCCTGGGGGATCCTGCCTTGTCAGGGGGGGTTGGACTTGATGATCTTTGGAGGTTACTTCCAGCGTCTTATATTCTGCGATTCTGTGAAATGTTGAAACTTCTCTATGACATAATAATGCATTGCAGTGGCTATTTATAGAATGAACATGGTACAGGGAGGAAAAAAAAAAAGGCAAAAAAAAAGGCAAAAAAAAAAAAGCTATAAATGTATCTAGCAAGAAGGAACTTGAGCAGTACCTGAAGGAGGCTTACAAGAAGGCTGGAGGAGACTGTTTACAAAGACTGAGGGGCAATGGCTTCAAACTAGAACATTTAGATTGGATGTTAGGAACAGGGTCTTTACTGTCAGGTGGTGGAACACTGGAACAGGTTGCCTGGGCAGGTGGTTGGGCTCCATCCCTGGAGATATTGAAGGTGAGGCTGGTCAGGGCTCTGAGCAACCTGATCTAGTTGAGGATGCCTCTGTTGACTGCAGGGGGGGGTTGGACTAGATGAGGTTTGGAGGTCCTTCAACCCAGACCATTCTATGATTCTGTGATTCTGTTCTATGATCTGATGCTGGGAGAGGTAGAAGCATTGTATTGTCTGCAGAGTATGCAAGAGAGGTTGAAAAAGCATGAGGGAGACTTTTTAATTTGCTCTAAGCATCTTCTTTTCTGTAATAGCTCACAGCTTAGTTTTTTTTTTCTAAGGCCACAATAAGGTCTTCTCAGAGACTTCTCCTCTCCAAGATACTGCTTTCTTTTGAAGTATGCTTTCTGCAAACACCGCTAAACCAGTATAACATGGACCAATACTTTCCAGCATTGTACACTCTCATCCTAGGCAGGGGGAGCTGTGCAAGCCCTCCAGCTGCAGAGGGCCCTGTAGTCCTGCTACAAACTGCATAGGACAGGAGGGAAGGGAATTAGGTTGATCTCTGCACCTAGAAAACAAAGGAAAAACAATAAACAGAGATTCCCTGTGGTGGCATTTTACAGCCCATTTCAGAATACAAGCTTGTATTAAGTATCATTTGACAAATACATTTTCTACTTCAGCTGCCCTTGAGATGCTGAATGCTTACCAATGTAGTTTATTCTAACAAGTGGTAACACAGGTGTTTCTGTAAAGAAACCTGCAGCCTCACACATCTTTCTTTTTCACACACAGATTTCTTCAGCTTGGTCATCTGCAAGGCTGTGACCCCATAGAATCATAGAATGACTTAGATTGTAAGGGACTTCAAAGCTCAGCCAGTTCCAACCCCCCAGCATAGGCAGGGACACCTCCCACTAGAACAGGTTGCTCAAGGTCTCATCCAGTCTGGCCTTGAACACCTCCAGGGAGGTGCCAGCCTAACACCATCCTGGGCAACCTGTGCCAGTGTCTCACCACCCTCACTGCAAAAAACTTCTTCCTAACATCCACTTTCGATCTCCCCTATGCCAATTTAAACCCATTCCTCCTCATCCTGTCATTACAAGACCTTGTCAATAGTCCCTCCCCAGCCCTCCTGCAGGTCCCCTTCAGATCCTGGAAGGCCACTCCAAGGTCTCCTTGAAGTCTTCTCTTCTCCAGGCTGCGGAGGCCCAACTCTTGTAGCCTGCCTCATAGCAGAGCTGCTCCAGCCCTCTGATCATCTTATCATGTTCATGTGGACTAATTGCCTGACTCTAAGCTGTTATCCAAGGTATTTAACTGAGGGGGATTTGTCCCTCAGCTTTGAACAGAACTGAACCAAAGGTGGTGTGGATGAGAGCTGTCCGCTGTACAGAGTGAATCCTTTCTGTTATGGGATTTCTCATGTTTCTTTGATGCAGGAGGAGCTGAGGTAGGCAGAGGTCGTGCAGAAGGTTGTGCTCATTTAGGAGTGTTGTAATACAGTTTCAGATAATTGGAGACAGAACAAGGGGGAATGGCCTCAGGCTGCCACTAGGTAGGTTTAGATTGGACATTAGGAAAAAGTTTTTCACTGAGAGAGTGGTCAGACACTGGAATGAGCTGCTCAGGGAGGTGGTGGAGTCACCCACCCTGGATGTGTTTTAAGGGTCATCTAGATGTGGTGTTTAGGGATATATCTTAAGGTGAATCTTGTAGAGTAGGGTTGTACATTGGACTTTGTGATCCTGAGGGGCTTTGCACAACCTGGGTGTTCCTGTGATTCAAAGGTGAGATTTTCATTTCTTTATGTCTTCTGCCAGTCTGCTGTTCTCTGCTTCTCCAGAGGATGTACTAGTATGCTTTGAAGATGAGTGACTCTGGTGTGATCACCTTTGACTTTCTCCACATCCCCTGAGACAGGCCATGGCCACCAGCCCAGCTAAGCGGAGTCTCAGCAGAGATGCTGAACTTTTCGTGATGGGGCTGTTCCAATACCAACTGATCTGAGATGTAAAGCTTGAACTTTCAAACTCCAGTTCCCAGTTAGTGCTTGTGCAGGGAAGGTCAAGCTGATGGGCTGTCAGCTTTAGTCAGTCCCAGAGGAAATGGCATGGCCTGAAATGCTGAAAGTTCACTCCATACTGCTTTTGCACAACTGCTTTTTTTAATGCCAGTTTCTTGCTGCATATAATGGACTATTTGAGAAGACAGCTGAACTTCTTTCAAGTTCTTCTAGCTAAGTTGATCACATCCTAGGGATTGTCTTGAAGTGTTTGTGGGATGAGTTGTTAATTCATCCAGCATTTCATGCCAGCGTGTCTTAAATCTACTCTTGGACTTCGACTCTTGGTTATCATCTGCTGGTGGTGCTTTCAGGGCTAATCCTTGAATACATGTGAAAGGTAACAGCTTTCACCTTCTGTTTTTTTAAGTTACTGACATTTAATATTATGACCTTGAATGTTTTTTGCTTATTAAATTCTCTTCCTGAACTAAACTTAGATTTGGGATGTTTCTTGGATGCCAGATGATCTCACCTCTACCAGCAGGCGTAGGAAATTCCATGTAAACATGAGGAAAGTAGTTTTTCACTGTGAGGTGACAGAACACTGCCACAGGCTGCCCAGGGGGATCATGGAGTCTCCTCTCTGGAGATACTCAAAACTCACCTGGATGTGTTCCTGTGTGACCTACTCTAGGTGATCGTGCTCTGGCGGGGGCGTTGATCATCACTTTGGATGATCTTTTGAGATCACTTCCAGCCCCTAACTTTCTGTGAGTCATTCTCCCTCTTCTTTATTCCCAGTCTCCAGGTTGGGCTTCTCCATGAATAATGCTACCTTTGCTTGGGGATTCACAGAATCACAGAACCACCGGGGCTGGAAAAGACCTCTGAGATCATCAAGTCCAACCTATAACCTAACACCAGGACATCAGCTGAACTGTGCCACCAAGTGCCACATCCAATCTTTTCTTAAACACCTTCCTTGAGGAAGTGCTTCCTAACATCCAACCTAACACTCTCCTGCCACAGCTTCAGGCCATGCCTCTTGTCCTGTCACAAATTGCCTGGGAGCAGAGCTTGACCCCCACCTGACTACACCTTCCCTTCAGGTAAAGGATTCTCACAGAATCCTCAACTGCTTCATTGTGCTGATATGTCCAAAAATAAATATGATTCCCTTTCTTTCTGAGCCAGTGGATTTTTCAGATCCTGGCTAAAGCTTTGTAGGAAACCATTTTGCATCGTTAGTCAACAGGGCAAAGCAGGGTTAATGATTTCATTTTCATTAGAGAGGATACATTTCTTATGCTCTTTAACATGAGTGAAAAGAGGCAGGGAATTTTGGTGTAGTGTGCTGCTGTTCTTCTGATTTTGATATCAAAGTTTGTGTCTCTTCTCTTTCCCTTGAACCACTCAGACTTAATTACATTCTTCAATTAGGAACATAGGATTTATTTGCCTTATCTGTTATAATTAAAGAAAACTCCATGGTAATTACTGCCTAATGTGCATTATCATTTTATGCAAATGTCAGACTCTTGCAGCCGGCCTCATAAAGATGATCTGCCTAAGATTAAATTCTTCAGGCTTCTTCAGTTCCACAAACATGAGCCATTTCTTGAGTTTAAAAGATGGTTGAGCTTGACGAGACAAGTTGTCATTTACAACGCTTGGTCTGTTTTCCCTACACTTTTGGGAACACATCAGTCCTATGTGTTCCTTTCCACAAAGCTGCAGTGACATTTTGGAGCAGAATTTTTATTGACTGGAGGATATTAACATTTACTAGAACCGCAACCTAATTTTTAAATTATTTTTTTTCATGCTACAGAGAGATGCCAGCTGTAACTAAAAGCAGGGGTTTGAAATGATAAATGTGTCTGCAGTCACTTAAAAATGACTAAGTATCCTCAGGTTTCAGAGTCACCATTACATGCAGATGGTGCTCTTTCTGTTGGTGAGAGTGAGAAGACAATTACAGTGGCAGGCAGTACCGAGGCAGTGCTTATGGCTGGGGCATGCTGCCCTCTGCCTACGGAATTTAAGAAATGTTTTTTAACTCTATTTAACCTGTGTACCTTAGTGTCTCCCTGCCAATAGTAAAAGTTTCTTTACAGCATGTTCTAAAGCCCCTGCTTCTAAGATTATATGGACTGATGTAGGTTGGGGGCTGACCTGTTAGAGAGCAGTGAAGGGGAAAAGGACCATGAGCCAGCAATGTGCTCTGGTGGCCAAGAAGGCCAATGGCATCCTAGGGTGGGTTAGAAGAGCTGTGGTTAGTAGGCTGAGAGAGGTTCTTCTCCTCCTCTACTCTGCCCTGGAATATGGTGTCTAGTTCTGGGCCCCTCAGTTCAAGAAGGACCTCGGGGAACTGCCTGAGAGAGTCCAGTGCAGAGACACAAAAATGTCGAAGGGAGCGGAAGATCTTCCTTAGGA
>WBNM01009014.1:8227-25121 GCA_013399055.1 Ramphastos sulfuratus | reverse complement strand
TAACTCCCAAAACATCACAGGGAGTGAATGCAGAAATTGCTTACCTGCTTGAAACCTGCCCTGTGACATCTTCCCTGTTGCTCCTGAGGGAGTTAAATGGGAAGGCAGGAGAGGATGACTGAGCAGAAGGGACAGATGTGCTGTAGTGGTAGCAATGTGAAGCTTATCCCTGCGAGGAGGGAGGGATGGAAGGAGATACATGTTTTACCACTGCACATCTGAGTGTTGCCTCTGGATCATGCCTTAAACCTACCAGGCTATCTGATCCTCACCAGCACAGTAAACTACTACAGTGCAGTGCTGTGCTTCAGCAGAGGAATTTGCCCTTCCCTGAACCCAGCCGGACAAAGGGCTCCCCATCTGGGAAAGTATCCCCCAGTGGGCATCTCCACTTTGAAGGTCAAGGCTGGAGAGCTTGAGGAGGGCACCAGTGCTTTTCTGGAGCAAGACATACCTTTGTGGGAAGTGCCACGGTGTTTTGGATAGGCACGGTGGTCCTAGTGGTGCCATCAGATTGGGCTGCACAGTGTTGGAGCCAGATGCTGCAATGCCCAAGGGGGAAAATTGAAGGTTTGTGACCTCTGTGTCTTGAGCCAGGGTGCAATGAGGTTGTCTTCAGAGCTGCCTCTCTTCCCCTTTCTGCAGGAGAGTTGACATCATCCAGACAGGGGCCAAATTCTGGTCCTGGTCATGGGAAGCCCCTGACCCGCATCAGAGGCTGCTGCAGGGTAGGGAGGTGCTGCGGTGATCTTTGGCAGAGGAATTGGCAGGTTACCTCTCCCCCCCCCATCATGTACCCTGGAGTTTCCTTCAGTCCCTGATCCCATGAGGAAGGCAGAAGGGGGGGAGGCAGAGGGTAAAGCATCCCCTAGCACCTGTATGGGCTGGGTGGTGATGGCAGCTCTGTGCACAGGAGCTGGCAGACTCCTGCCAGGAAGCTGATACGGAAACGTGCTGGCATTCAGGAGCTGCCATGGGAGATGCTGTCAGATGCTTTTTTCTGACTCCAGGGATCTTCTCTTGTCTCTTATGTGCCCCTTTGGGCTGCCTCACATCTGCAGGTGCCTCCATCTCCCCTTGCTGTGTCTTTCAGAGGTCCCTGCACCTGTCAGCTCTTCTGTGTTGTGTACCTTATCTGCTCTCCTCACGTACAATAAAGTACTCACTGCACAGATGGGACAAAAGAGAGTAGAATTTGGTGGCTTGAATCAAGAGGGTGAATTTCCAAGCTCCTATAGCAGCTACTCAGTTGTATAGGGGTTATTGCTGAAGGAATGATCTAAGGCAAGTCTTGTATGCTTGGGATTGATGCCAGGGGCTCAATGAAGCACTGCAGATGTACACCCCTGGGGGTGCCCAGTTACTTTCATCTGAGCTGTTGTGGTTGGGGGAGAGTCTCTCCATAGCCTCCACTGGGAGCTTATGGATAGAGTAAGGATGGGGAGGAGGACATCTGGTAACTTTATGATGGTGAAAGAAAGCCAAGGCTTGCACCTGATGCAGAAATCCAGCTGCTGGAGGTGCTCAACTGGCTGGGGCTGCCCAAGGGTGTTTGGAGCAAGGATAGGGTGAGAGGATGAAACCTGAACCATAGTGGGGAGCAGGATGTGAGCATGAGGGTCTGTTAGGGGCAACACATGGGGAAGAGTGGGGCCAGGAGCAAGCACAAAGCTGTGCTGTGTGAGGTGGGGACAGCAGGCCAAGGATGGGAGCTTGCCATCAGAAAACTAAAGGGCAAGAAGCAGCAGGAAGCATTATTGAAAGAGTGGGTCTTGCTCAGCCTGAGCTGCTCTCTTGTCTCCACCAGCTGCTCCCTGGGTTTATGCAACCCCACTGATGTTTGCTGCTCCAGCAGTGTGCCTAGGGGATGAATTAATTGCCTGTCATTTTCCTTCCTTGGATTAGTCACTGGATTTTCCATGCCTTAATATAGGCATGGCTCTGGCCTTGGCCCCTTGTGCAATGGACAGAGCAAGCCCCGGGAGTCAGTTGCCTGTGCTAACCTCAGTCTCATGCTNTTTACAAAGTGTGGGGGGGCAGGTAACTCCCAAACCTACATCAGTTATGGTGCTTCATTGCCTCTTCTTCCACTTCATCTTTTTGGCTTACTGCAAGATGTAGTTGAAGACTCTCAGGGAGTACAAGTCAGGCTAGAAAGTGATTTAAAAAAAAAACAAAACAAACAACAGCAAAAAAAGCTTCCCACCATCACAAGATGTTTCTGTCTAATGGCTTTGTTCTTTCTTCGCTAAATACATATTACAGCTCTGACATGCCAGAGGTGTTTATCTCCAGCTGAATGCCAATTGCTTTCAGGAATAAAATGTTTTAAGTTCCTTTAAGGTGAAGGTGGCAGTTCGGTCCCTGCCACTGCTTTTAGCCTCCAAAAAACTGCTGTCATCACCGTCTTGAGTCCCAGGTCTCCAGCTGGGAGAGCAGGGGAAGATGGGTCAGTGGCTACATTTCTACATGGTTCAGCCCTCCTGGCTCAGAGAGGGAGGGGGAAGGGAAATGGGAGACAGGATGGGGCTGGATGGGGTGATGCAGTCCTTGCCTGACAATATCAGTGGCACAGTCTGTATATTCCTGCCATTCTCTGGCTTGGGCTTTCCCCATGAGTCTCAAAGATGAGTCTCCCCATCCCCACTGTGGTGCTTTGGAGATAAAAACAGAGCTGAGGAAGGTCCTGGCACCAGGGTGCTGACCTCTGGCAGAAAGCTTGGACTCCAGATAGCTGCTGTCTGTGAGACAAAGGAAGTGGTGGCTCTGTGATAAGTACATGCCAGTCTGATCCCAGATGCCCGAGTGCAATATTTACCTTATAAAGAGATATCATTCTGCTTTCAGGAGTAAGTATTCATCTCTCAGTAGTGTTGGCATCATGGGGAAGGACTATTATAAGATTTTGGGTATCCAGTCCAGTGCCAGTGAGGATGAAATCAAGAAAGCCTACTGGAAAATGGCCCTGAAGCATCACCCTGATAAGAATAAAGACCCCAATGCTGAGAAGTTCAAGATTTGTCCCAGGCTGGGAACTATAGGGTTAAAAAAAATCCTCTAGGGACTAGAAGATTGTTATTCAATCCCGTAATTCTGTTATCTCTTCATAAACCACAGCAAGGCCAGTTCGCTCTCCTTTCCTCCTCCTCCAGCCCTTGTGTCTGGCTGGAGCTACTTTATCGGGACAAACATGTAAGGAGTAGGCCTGTTTTGGGGCCTCCAGAGCCTTGTGTTTAGGCCTCTTGGATGGCAGAGGCATGGGGCGGAGGGGAAGATTGGAGCACTGGGGATTATAGATTTAGTTTTGGGTTGGGGGAAAATTCAAGGAGGTTTGCTGTGGATTTTGTATCTGCCTTGTAATTTTTGTCTGTAACTCTCCAAATATAATTCTGTTTTTCTCCAATTCATTTGAGAGCTTCATTCTGTCTGTTCTTTAAAACCACAACGAGTCTTCTGATGTCCTGAGTGACCCCATGAAATGAGCCACTTATGACAAGTATGAGGAGGAAGGTAAGGGGATGAATGCTGCTGCTCAAAGGTCCAAATAGGCTTTTATAGGTGAGGGCGTGTTTTCATACCCTTGGCACAGCTGGAGTTGTCCTCATGATTCATGCCTTCCTCTGAAATGGGGTTGATAGCCGCAGAATTGGGGAGAGCAAAGGTTCCACCAATGCCAGAAATTTCCTCTCATCCCATTCCTTCTGAGTCTGCTCCATTTTTCTAACCTGCCACCCTGCTTCCTGGGATTGCTGAGCTGTCCATACCCTCTGCCTCAAAGCCTGGTAGCCAGTTGGACAATTGAAGTGGAAGGAGCTCACCTGGAGTAATTTGTTAGCAACTTTTTAATTAACCTGAATTTCCTAATAGAGAAGTATTGCTTTTGCCTGCATTTATGCACACATTTGAGTGTTGCTCCTGTTGTCCTCCCTGATATAGGCTGACCTACGATTCAAAGCTTTCCCTGATTTAAGTAATAGGTCCTTGTTTTGAAACCAAGGGGCTGCTGTTGTCTGGAGACTGGCACAGAGGAGGAGAGCCACTCCAGCGCAGGCAGCAGTCATGGTCCACAGCTCCACAAACCTTTAATTTCCCATCAGATGCCTTTTTTTTTTTATTGGCATTTTAAGGGGTTTTTGGGTCTCGCATACTGGGGTGAGCAAGGTGAAGTGAAAGGTCCTTCACCTCAGGATAGAAACTTTATCAATCAGAAAAGATCTTCAAATTTGCCTGCTCTGTGCTTGTCCATCTCCTATCTCCCACTGTGGAGGGCTGGCACAAGGGACAGTTTGTCATAAATAGCCCTTCATTGTCACCTGCGTGCTCTGAAAATAGTCCTTGATCTTACCCCTTCCTGGGCCCTCCTGGTCAAAAATAGCAGAACATGTGTGACCTCTTTGAAGGCCACTTGTTATGTGTCTTGGATTTGCTGCTTGGCATTTTGGGAGAGGAGGTGGTTACAGTGACATAAGGCCCTGCTTGAGGTCTGGTGGGGGTGTTTCCCATGGGATGATTGACAAAAGATCCAAACCTTAAACTTACCTTGCATTTTATACAATCTATAAACAAAGAGCTGTATTCCCTCCTGCTGTGTACCAACCTGGATGGAGGTCAGCCAACTTCCAGCTGATCTGCCACCAAGTCATGGTTGCTTGCTGAGGTCATAGCCTTTTCTCACATGCTGGATGTGATGCTCCTGGACCACAGTCATTGGTGCACCCCAAAAGACAGAGCTATTTGAGCAGAAGGGAGCTTGCCCATGGGGAGAAATGGAGATGGGCTGGTCAGGAAATGTTTTAAATGAAAAGGTCATTAATTGGGTGGAGAGAACCAAGCAAGGGTAGTGGGGACAAATCATGGATGGGTGTTGTGGTAGGCCTAAACAGGCCAAATTAGGCTTGTACATATCCTGACTTGCCCAGGCATGTTTTTCTGCTCTCCCTCCTTCTGTTTTGGGGAGAGCAACCGTGGGAAAAGGGACAAAGAACCTGGCCACTAAGTCTGGGGTCTGTGGCCTGCCCAGCAACTGCGGTAAACAAGGTGCACACGGTTGCCTTGTGCAAGGCCCGTGTTCTGCCCAAAAAAGGGTAAAGCANTATATAGTTTCCATAACGTTGCAAAGAGCCTATTATTATTATTAAATGGTGATCGGGGTGATGCGAGTTCTGAATATTTAATATTAATAAACTATATATTAATATTTTTAAACTATCACCTTGCAGCAATTAATTACCCCTTCCATAACAATGGGTTTTGAGCTTGCTGAGTGTAAGGACAGGACTGTGTGTTGTGGGTTGGGATGGTGCCTTCCTGGTCCAGCATCTCCACAGGTGGCTGGGCTGGAGGGAGTGACCTGCACTCCCAGGAATTGCTGGAAGGGCTGCCTGGAACCAACAGAGACCATGCTCCCATACAGAAAGTACTGTCTCAGCATGGTGTCTGCCTGCAGGGAGCATTAATGTCTCATCTTTCCCCTTCTCTTCCAGGTCTCAAAACTGGAGGTGGCGCTTCAGGTGGCTCAGGGAATACTTTCATGGACACCCCCATCCCACCTTTGCATCCTTCTTTGGAGGCTCCAACCCTTTTGATATCTATTTTGCTAGCAGCCATTCCCAAGTGTTCAATAGCTTTGACCAGGAAGATATGGATATTGATGATAATTCTTTCAGTGTCTTTGGCAAGTTTGGTTTCAACAGCATTAATGGTGTACACCAGCAGCACCAGGAGTCCCTGCATATGTGGAGAAAGGTCCAAGACCCACCTGCCATCCATGAGCTCAAGGTGTCCCTGGAAGAAATCCACCACAGCTCCACCAAGAGGATGAAGATCACTTGCAGAAGGCTCAGTGCTAATGGCTGGACCACGCAGACTGAGGACAAGATACTAAACATTGTCATCAAATGGGGTTGGAAGGAGGGAACCAAAATCACATTCCCTAAAGAAGAGGATGCCACTCCAAAAAACATCCCTGCTGACATCATCTTCTTCCTCAAGGACAAGCCTCACTTACACTTCAAGAGGGATGGGACAAACATAGTCTACATTGCAAACATCAGTCTTAAAGATGTGGGTATTAGTAGGGAATCCTGTGGGGTGGGAGGTGGCGCTGGGTCATGGCATGTCAAGCCAAGAAGGGAGTCAGTCCTTGTCCTGCGCTGATGAGGAAGGACCAAGTAGGTCATGAGAGAGACAAGCAAAGAAAGGAGCCTCAGAGACCAGCTTGTGCTTGGTTTTGGAGATGCTCAACCTCTGTGCTGGGTGTAGGACACGAGTGCTGCAGTCCCTGCTGAAGGTGCCTTGCTTCTTGAGTCAATACAGGTGGTATTTACCCATTTTCTCCCTTTCCCATATGTCTTGTCCTTTTATTTTAGTGTATTCACATGTGGGAGAGAACCCAGATCCTCTGTAGGAACAAGAGAAAACCTAAGTTTGCTGGCATGAGTCTGGCCCCTGCCTGCTCTCGTAGATGAGCCTGCTGTGGCTTAGGTACTGTCTGGGATAACACTGACAGAGTCATGCAGAGGAAGGTAGTACTTTGCACTCACTGAGCAATGCTT
This sequence comes from Ramphastos sulfuratus, assembly GCA_013399055.1. NCBI lineage: Eukaryota > Metazoa > Chordata > Aves > Piciformes > Ramphastidae > Ramphastos > Ramphastos sulfuratus. The sequence goes on along the minus strand of WBNM01009014.1, from coordinate 18,567 downwards.
TATTTAGCCAAACCAGCTGTTTTCTTTGGTTCTGGTTTCCCTAGATAAGGAACCAAATAAAATATATTTAGACAGTGAGCAAAACCCAACATATCCAAGGCTGTCCAACCTGGAGGTCACAGTGGGGCTGGATGCATCAGAGCCAGCAAGCTGTATGAAGGTGGGAGAGGAAGGGGAGATTACCCCAGCACAAGATGTGCCATTCACTGCCACTGCCTTTTAATAAATCCCATCTGGTAGCTGTATTTGAAGTTGATATTTTTGGCAGTTGCCATTTGCTGTTCCTTTCAGACCATAGATGCTGTCTGGCTTCTTAATGGGCAGGTTTATTGTGGTTTGTTTTTTTGGTTTTGTTTGTTTTTTTGGTTTTGTTTGTTTTTTTGGTTTTGTTTGTTTTCTGAAGACAGATTTATGTTCTCAAATGCATTTAATATAAATAACCTCAATGTGCCAGACCTGGGGGTAGGGAAACATGAGCTTGTTAAGTGTGCCAGCAAGTCAGGAGAGCTTTGTGATGGCTCTGCAGCTCAGCAGTGGCTATTACTGGGTGTACTGGGAGCAAGGGGCAGCCACGTAGGTCAGACAGATTTGGGTGCTCATGGACCAAACATGTCTCAAGTTAATCTGCAGACTCAGTAGCTGGATTTCCTTCATGGTGCAAAGTGCAGAGGATTATTCCTGTGGTGGTTGGATCTCCTTGCCACTCCAGAAATACCCAGGAGAGGCTGCCTGATTTATGGAGTCACGTATGCTATATCTCAGATATTTCCTTCTGTGTGTTCCTCCATTTGTAAAATTAACCTCAAGATGGCTATGCTGATGTCCAGATCATGCTAGCTCAGGTTCATTCACTGCTCAGGCTGGAGGGACTCTTGCCCAGAGTTTTTCTTTGAGCAGCAAGCAAAGAAACCTGCTCTGGCCCTGTGCACTATTGCACCAGAAGTGCTGGTGCTGGGCCCAGGGAAGCACTGACTCTGCCATACTGAGCAGTTCCCCAGCCACTTCACACTCACAGGGTGCCTGTGACCTTCATCTAGCTGCCTGTGAGCAAGGTGCATGTGCTAGCATTTGCTCTGCACGACGCAGTCGGAAAGAGATCAATGGAAATTGCTGGTCTGGGCAAATACCTCATCTCTTTGAGCTGGACTGCCTGGTCTCTGTCCTCCCCCACTGCAAACCAAACATGTTGGATGTCCTCAGATTGCTGCTGACCTGGCTGCCATCCCTAGCCTGTTGCTTGCCAGGGCAGGGTGATACTTTACTGCTTTTATCTTCCATAAGAAATAGTTTAACTGCTCTGGAGCACAAGCAGATGCTGGGAGCTCCCCAATTCCATATGCCACCATTTGGTGTGTGCCAAGCACCTCATGGTACCACCTCTTCATCAACTGAGCCTATGGTCATAGCCTTGGGTGCTTTTCTTGCACCCTTCCTCCTTGCAAGTCTGCCTTTTTTAGGTTGAGCTTTAGTCTTCCACTGCCACAAGAGCAGCATAGCACAGAGCAGGCAGTGGGTGCTGTGGCCTAACTCATGGCCATGCTGGAGACCCTTTTGCTAGCACCCTGCTGCCACCTGGTGCTCAGGTTGAGGGCAGTCATGAGAACATCCTCCTCCTCCTCCTCCATCCTACATGCCCCTCCACAGAGAAGCCCAGGGAAGCACTGCTCGAATCCTCACCCTACTGCATGTCACATCACCCCAGCTGTGGTAGCATGGTGTGATTGTTGCCTGGTAGGTGATGTTGCAGAAAACAGAGGTTTAAGAGGGCTTCTCCATAGACTTATGGGCTTTGAGAAAGTGTCCTTAAAATTACAGGTGCATATTGCAGTGGTGTCATGGTTTGAGGGGTTCCAGGTTATCCCAGACTCCCTAAAAAAAATACAGAGACCAAGATCTGTCCCAGGGGACGAACTATTTGCCCCCAGATATCATAATTATGTTATTCAATCCCATAATCCTGCAAACACTTTAAAAGTAAGCAACAAGGTCAATTTGTTCGCTTTTCTCCCTGCCTCTCCAACTCTTCAGAGGGATCTTTATCTGGTAACTAGGTAATTATGTAGGAGAACCCTATGGTAGGCCACAGCCTTCAAGGTCACAGGCTGCTGCAGCGAATTTTGGCCTGTTTGGGGCCAAATGGGAGATAATGGGGAAGGGGAGAAAATGAGCACTGGGGTTTTAGTTGGGTTTTTTTGTTTGCTTGGGGGAAGGTTTTGGAGGGAATTCTTATCTATCCTGGCATCTTTCTAGGATGCAAGGAAGCTCCTGTGGTTACTAATGTTACTTCAGCAACCAGTTTCCCAAATGCCAATGAAGTTGGACAAGAATAATGAAAAATAGGAACAGATGGTGGAGGAGCAATTGCCTCTGTTTCTTATGTCTTGGCTTTATGAAGGAAACATTAAGATCCCATCTGCCTTTGCTTCTATTGCCTGCATCCCTCTACTTTCCCTGTTCACGTGCTCCCATAGGGAGTTCCTGCTCTCCTTCCCATTTTATGGCTGGAGATGTCCTTTCCCTGACACACATGGACCCATGCAGCCCTCCATGGTGCATGATGCCAGGTACCAACAGGAGGACTCCAGCATCTTTGGATGAGCATGGGGCAGTGTTCTGGTTTTGGCAGGCAGAAGTGAACTGACACAGGGAGATTGTCCTTCACTTCTCCCCTCAACCTGTTGGAGAACCAGTTGGGGATTTATTGCTCCCATGGAGCTGGGAATGGGCATATTCCTGCAGCCAGAAAAGTGTTCTGCGAAGAGACCCTGTGCAGAGGAGCTGTGCAAGAAGATGCCCCCAGCTCTTGTGTTCTCTGTTTCCTGGAGCCTGAGAGCCGGCTCCAGCATGGGTCCCACTGTAATTGTTCTGGCTCTCAGCTGCAGAAGCTACAAACATCAGCCAGCATGAGATCTTTCTCCTGGTGCCTGTTGCTGCTCTGATACCAAAGGCTTTTCCTGGGGAGGATGCAGGACATCCTCCCATCTTCCCAAGAAACATCAAATCACATCCTCCTCCCCTTCCTTTTCAGGGTGTTCGGTGGAGAGGAGAATGGGAGGGCTGGGCAAGCCTGTGCCAGCCCCCCATCTGGGAAGTTCGAGGTTGTACCCCTGGTTTAGTTCAGGAGTTCAGAAAGCCCCCATGAGGCTGGGGCACTCCTCACCTACAGCACCCTTTCCCTGCAGAAAACAGAATGTACCCTCTGCAATTTTACTGATGATACAAAACTGGGAGGAGTGTCTGACACACTAGAGGCCTGGACCAGGCTGGGGATTTGAACAGAGGGGAACCTCATGAAGTTTGACAAGGGCAAGTGTAGAGTCCTGCACCTGGGGAGGAATAACCCCATGCACCAGTACAAGTTAGGGGTTGACATGCTGGAAAACAGCTCCATGGAGAAGGGCCTGGGAGTGCTGGTGGACAAGTTCAAGTCAGCAATGTGCCTTTGTGGCCAAAAGGGTCAATGGTATTCCGAGGTGCTTTAAGAGTGAGATTAGCAGGTTGAGGGAGGTTCGCCTCCCCCTCTACTCAGCCTTTATGAGGCCTCACCTGGAATAGTGTCCAGTTCTAGGCTCCACAGTTCAAGAGGGACAGGGAACTACTGGAGAGAGTCCAACAGAGGGCCACAGGGATGATTAGGGGCCTGGAGCATCTCTCTTACAAGGAAGAGGCTGAGAAAGCTGGGTCTTTTTAGTCTGGAAAAGAGGAGACTGAGAGGGGATCTTATAAATGCATATAAATATCTAAAAACTGGAGGTCATGAGGATGGGGCTGGGTTCTTTTCATTGGTGTCTACTGATAGGACAAGGGGCAATGGGTATAAACTAGAACATAGGAACTTGAGGAGAAATTTTGAGGGTGACTACACTGAAATGTTACTTAAAGAGGTTCTGGAGTCTCCTTCTCCGGAGACTTTCAAAAGCTGCCCAGACAAGTTCCTATGGAACCTGATCTAGGCATACCTATGTTAGCAGAGGGTTTGGACTAGATGATCTCCAGAAGTCCCTTCCAAACCCTACCATTGTATGATTCTATGAGTTCATGGCTCCTGCAGCCCAGTTTGGCTAGCACCAGTATAGACTTGGGCTTGCACTGGTGAGCATCAACCACACTGCATCCAAACAGAGCTGGGCAGTTTAACCTGAGGAATAGACGGTGGGAGGACAGGGGTGCAGTGGCATGGGTGGCAGGGATGCTTTTGGGTGGCAGCCTGGTCTGACAATGTGTTCCCCTCTTCTCCCCACAAGTCTTGCATGGCTGCACTGTAAACATTCCCACCATTGACTGGCAAGTGATCCTGATTCCCTGCAATATCAAGCCTGGGACAGTGAAGATTGCATGGGGAGGGGCTGCCTTTCCCCAAGGCTCCCAGTCAGCAAGGAGACTTGATTGTGGAGTTCAAAATACACTTCCCAGATAAGACAGATCATCAAACAGCACCTCCCATGCTCCTAGAGCCCAGAAACTCTCTTTCAAACAGCAATACTCCAAACGCACCACAGCATCTGGCCCGCACAAAGCAGATGTGCTAGAGCACTTTCACATGCAAACACTGCACACTTTCACAAAACTCCCATCCAACCGAACCCCCCACCCATTCCTCTTGGTCTGTTTTCTACTCTGGCAGTGGGGAGATTCCCATCCTGTCACAGCTCTCATAGCTTTTTTTTTTTTTTTCCCCAAGAGGTCCAGATTTTCTGCTTTGTACAAGTAAGAGGCATGGACCCTTTACCCAGGGAGGTGCATCATGTTCTGGGTTTTTATGCCAACTGATTTTCAGGCCACTTTTCCAAGAGGCTGGACTTGTTGGGGCTTGGCATGGTATAAATAGGACTCCACAGGATCTCACATTCTCACTGTTAGTTTTCTCTTCCTCTTTTTGATATTTATTGTTCAGGGTCCCATCTGTACTACTATGCAGAGGAGACTGTCCCACATACATAGGGCAGAGGGATCACTCCTGCTTGTGGTGCCCCCCCCAGAACCAGGCTGTTTCTAACATGTGACCATGGTACCAAATCCATCCACACACTTTGGAATGGGCCAGTCTAGCCTCATGTCCCCAGCTGGGGCTGTTCCTGGTGTCCACAGGCAGCACCTGCCTGCACCTGCTGCTGCAGAGCCCCAGCCAGAAGAAGGAAAGGGGAAAGCCCAAGGCAAAGCTATCTTGTTCAGATATGCTGACTTCATATTTTTGTTTGTTTTGGGTTTGTTTGTTTTTTGGGGTTTTTTTTTGTTTGGTTGGTTGTTTTTTTAAAGTATACATACAGAGAGAGCTCATTAGATAAATTTCATAAGGGCTTTTCTCCACCTGTTTTGGAGTTCCTGGAGGTGCATGCTGTGTATGTGCATACATATGTACCACAAGTCTGAGTGCAAAAGCAGAGCCAAGCATGAGCAGAGCTGTGGTTTTCACTAGCATTTATGTTCAAACTGTGGGATTTTACTAGGAAGATAAATACACGTGTATATATTTTTCTATAGGTACAATTCATCCACTAGGCATTTTTGAGTGTTAGGATGAAGGTGGGAGGTACGTGACACAATCTGGCTTTGTTTCTAAATGTCGTATTTTTTTAAAACCTTTGGATTTCCATCTGGAGAATTTTTAATAATTCTTACTTTTCTTGGCCCAATTTGCCTCATGCCTTTTTATTTTTTTTCCAAGGAATGGCTCCTACAGATTGGGAGGGGCATTTGACCTGGCTTTGCATGGCTCCTCTTCCACTACAGCACCACTGAGAAAACCTCTGCCAAAACATCCCCCCCCAGTCAGGAATCCTATTTTTAAGAGGAATCATTGTCTTCAAACAAGAGGTCCTTTGGGGCAGAGGGAGCAAACATAGGGCATCCATCAAGACTAGGTGTACAGTTACATATTGTATCACACATGGCAACAAGGCCAAGCTGGTGCCATGGTTCTGGCACAGGGCAAGGAGACCCATTAGGCACTGTTTAATTTATTGTTCAGTTTAACTGGCAAGGATACACCTCTGGTTCCCTCCGCTGGTCCCTGTGGAGTTCAACTAAAGAAACCTGGTGGACACTGCTGGAGCAAGAAGACAAGTCAGCATGCAAATGCAAGCTGCTTTGTTTTATTCAAGTTTCAGTGAGACTTGAATATTTTACAGTGTTTTGTTTTGGATTTTATGTCAATACTGAGAGAAAAAATAAAGTATTTAAAAAAATATACCTCCTTGGGGTGTGTTGTGATGGGAGATGCTGGGCACAGGCAGTGGAGTCAGGAAAAGGGCTTACACCAGGGAACCTCATTGGGTTCTGCATCCCCTTGGGGTTCTCCCAGGATGTAGTTGATACAGGCAGCAGGAGCAGGGGCCAGTTGAGGAGGGTATGTGAGTGGTAGGGATGGGACTGTGAAGAGGGGTGGGGGTTCTTTGCTGGCAGAGGCTGCCTGAGGGGGGGTTGAAGAGACACTAGTGCCTGGCTTTTCTTGGAGGGGCCCTGGGGCTGGTGAAGAGGCAGTGGCACACATTACACCCAGGAATGTTCCCACTGATACCAGGAAAAATGTTTGCTAATAAGGCAAGATGAGGCTTTCCAGTGCTCATTGTGGATTTAATTAGCCTCTGCAATAAAGGGAGAAGTGACAGTGAAGGCTTTGGGCTGCTAGGAGCTGGAACACATGTCCCCCCCAACCATCCCATGCCCTGCTTATCCCAGCCTCCACAGCACAGACACCAGGTGGATCTGCTAGGGGCTTGCTGAATGGTCATGGTCCCAAACTGGCAGGGAGGAAGAAATCCACCCAATACCAGAAATGGGGAAGGTTTTTGGGAGAGTCCTGGAGAGCTCCTAGTATAGGTGCATGTGGTGGCTGAAAGTAGCTGATTCCCTCTCTGTCTGAAGCTACCTCTCTTGGGATTGCACTGATGAATAGGTAGGACATGATGAAAGCAAAGCTAGAATCTGCACTCACACTGCTTGGAGAAGCACAAGTACAGGCAGGGAAGAAGCCCTGAAATAAAGGTTTCCAGGTGCCAGTTACCCCAAAAAAGGGCTGGTGTGGGGCAGAGGAAGTGTCAGCCCTCCCTGATTTGCTCTCCTGGCCCCTGGACAGGCCATCCTCAATTCCACTGCCATAAGAGGCGACAATGGCCAAGCTTTTTCTCTGCAGCAAAGAACAGATGGTATAAGGACAGGGCAAGAGTGGTATTAGCAGGCAAACAGCTCTGAAGTAGGAAAGAGCACCTGAGCAGGGGCTACTCACCCTCCCCAGGGGCTTATATGTCTTCCTACCACAGCAGGAGGTTGTGCTATTTAAACACTGTTCCCAATTTCAGTGTCTTTCTCCCCATTACTATGCACATGACCCCCTCTCATGGATAGTCCCATCCTTCTACCATTTTGAAATGAAACTTGCCTCACCTGTCTCATCTCTCCCCTTAAATCTAGCCAAGCTTTGGGGCTGAAATTCCCACTATCCAGGCCCCACACAATTCCTGCCACAAGGGAGGTTGCCATCTCCAGCATGGATCAGCCTCAAAGGCCTAGGGCACCCTTCTACCACACATTACATTTAAGCCTCTTTGCAGAAATCCTCAGTTCCTGTACTCTCCCCCGGCAAAAGACAATAGCACATGGCCACTCTATGCATCCTATGGCCATTGCCTCAAACAGGCTCTCCCCTCAGTTCAGGGCTGGGCCTGCCACACTGCATAATCGGACTAGGCCCAGGGCTTCTCTCATATAAAACATTGAAGTACAGCAGTAGCACATTTTTCAGTTCAGAGAAGGGAAAAGAAACCAAGGAGGAAGGCAGTAATCTCTAAGTGGAAAGGAAGGATAAGAACCATGATCAGAACCAGACTGAGTATGAGGCACAAGGGACATGCTGGCAGCAGTGAGCTATGCATCTCATCAGAAACCCAAAGGAATGCATGAAACACTGCAGGAGAAGGGGGAAATCTCTCCATAGAGCCTGATGAACAGTCCTGCTTCAGCATCAGAAGATGAAGCTCCCCTCTTCCCTAATCACAGCAGGGTCATACTGCACCATAAACTCCAGAGACAGCCCGAGAGTCTCCACGTCCCTGCCTTCAAGCAGGGCAGATGAAACAGGGATTGCTGGAGAAGTCCCTTGCTGCAGAGGAGCCAAAGCAGCAGGAGACTCTACAGTTCAGGGCCAGCACCAGAGAAACAAGAGATATCTGCTACCAAGCTCTCTTACTTGATGCTTCCTGTCAAACTAGGGCAGGGGATAGACTGACAAACCAATTTCTTTTGTTAATTTGGGCTAAGAACAAAGAGCAACCTCAAACACACCAGGGAAGCATGCATACAGATGGGCTCCACTAGACTGAGGAGTGCTCAGATAGCATGAGACACAGGGTTTACAGAGACATCACAAGCTACATTGCATCATTCCCACACAAAGGAATTGCCAGGGTCTAGCTAGAATTTTGTGGAATTTTTATTATTTTTAATTATTTTTGTGGGATTTTTTTTTAATACAGGCTAGCATTGTACTCTTTGCTAAAGCTGCTGATTCTGCCACATAAACTAGAACAGAAATTTCTCAGAAATTAAGTCAGCTCCCCTCCTTGTTAATTCACTGTCTCCCGACTGAATACTGCTCTGGATTTGTTTGCAGAAAACATTCCCTATACAAAGTCTGATGTGCAGCTACACTGTTCTGATTGAGGAATGAAGAAGCCGAGAATCCATTGAACATTGGATTTTTTCCTATACAATGTGGCCTGATATGGAGTTTGGTCCACAGAGGACAGCAAGTTAACCGTAGAGATCATCGTCATTGTCTTCACTGTACACATTGCCCCCACTGCCACCTCCTGTGCCTTGGCTCGGACCGGCGCCACCCTGGTTACCTGATGGGAACCTGTGTGCAGTGGTGCAGAAGGGAAGAGAAGAGACGCTGTTCAAAAGCCTCACAGCTCAGCATGATCCCCTCCCTCCACACCAATGCCCTGTTGCCAAGTAGAACAGGCAGGAGAAATGAGACAAAGCCTTACAACAGGTCATGCAAAAGGCTTATATAGCTCCTGGATGTCACTCATATTAAAGGAAAAAAGGGTTGATAGACTTCAGGAGCACTAACAGAGCAGCTACAACTGAACTGCGGTACAGCCTACACATGCTACATGCTCACTGGGGAGAATGGAAAAAATTAGTGGAAGAGGAAATTTGTTGCCCAGAATCCATCAGAAAGCTGCCTCAGTGCTCTGATCTGAGGCTGGCTTAGCTATGCTTGCCCTCCTCCCACTTCCCCATGGTTACCTAAAGCTGCCAAAGCCACGGCTCTGCTGTAGAGTCTGTGCAAACATCTCATATTTTCTGATGTCGTTGTCACTGACAGAGCGTCGAGCAAAGCGCATAGCCTCCTCAAAGTGATCCTTGCGTATCTCAGGAACTGGGTCATCTTCTTCCACTTCCTGTAGTGGGACAGAGGGTCCAGGTGAGCTGCAACCCAACAGCCATTCACAGTCTCCCTCTAGGCCAGGATGCTCCAATGCCGGCCAAAGGCTGGAGAGGGAAACTGGCAGACTGAATCAGGGCTGCAACAAGGGCCTTCTGAGCAATGCTGACAATGAGGCACCCCATAAGGACCTCACTCTCCCACAATCTGAGAACAAAGTGCTTCAACTCAACACTCTGTGTTGAGAGCCCACTGATCCTCGTCCAAGGATTATGGAGAGATGAGCAAGGAAAGCTCAGAATGTTCCACTCACCATGGCAGAAGGGTTGGTCTGCCTCTCGCGTTCTCGCCTAATCTCACTCTCAATGGACTCACGGATGGCCAGTTTGCAAGCACGCTGGCAAATTTCTGTTAGGTCAGCCCCTGAAAAGCCATTGGTCATCTTAGCTAGGAAATCCAGGTCAACATCCTAGTGAAAAACAAACAAACAAACAAACAACAAAACCAAACAAAGAGAGGCCTATCCTTTTACACTTTACACCCTTAGGTGACAAAGAGGTGTCTTTAGATCCCATGGTATCAAGGTGCTGTCTTAACTTTGGCCAGTTTTGAAAAGATGAGCTGTTAAGGTTCTTCTTGCCTTGGGGAAAAGTTAGAAACATACAAAGGCAGGCCACACTCCCCACACACCTAGTAAGACCCTGTGACGCAGCTGTAAAATCAGAGAATGGTTTGGATTGGAAGGGACTTTGAAGATCACCTAGTTCCACTCCCCCTGCCATGGGCAAAGACACCTTCCGCTAGACCAGGTTGCTCACAGCCCCATCCAACCTAGCCTTGAACAGTTCCAGGGAGGGGTCATCCACAACATCTCTGGGCAACCTGTTCCAGTGTCTCGCCATCCTCACAGAAAATAATTTCTTCCTTATATCTAATCTAAATCTACCCT
>WBNM01009013.1:0-101402 GCA_013399055.1 Ramphastos sulfuratus | reverse complement strand
GGGACAGACGAACAGCACTTTGCAGAGCCCCCACAGCAAACGGCAGACACTTGACTGCTTTCCTGCGTCGCCCCGAAGGATACAGACAGCTCCCTGTCGCGCTGGGGTGCTGCGCTCTGTGCAGAGCGCCCTGATGAAGCGCAGTCTGGCCGTGGCCAGGGGGCCCCTGGCTGTTGCTGGAGGGTCCCGGCCCAGGAGAGGCTGAGCTGTTACCAAGCTCGAGCTGCCAACTGATTTCAAGGCTGGAGGCTGGTGCAGCCTGGGTTGGAACCAGGGAGCTGGCATGGGGCATTACTAGATGCGGGCAATCAGTGGCTGGGAGTGATCTCAGCTGGCTTGTGTTTTGTTGTTCAAATATCCTGTAAATTAATTACTGGCGTTTTCATTTGTTCCTCTTTTAAATAGGAATTGCTGCTCCAGTGGTCTACTTTGTGGATTATGTCACCAACTCCATATATCTTGAAGACATTGTAGGCTCCATTACTGTTCAAGACCATATTTATTCCATGCAGCGCAGTGGAGATGATGCCAGTGGCCTCCTGGTCTTAGCAGAGAGGATGGGCAAGCTGCTGGCAAGAATGCACGATGAAGATCTCATCCATGGGGATCTTACCACTGCCAATATACTTCTGCGGCCACCCATCGAGAAGCAGGACTTGGTGCTGATAGACTTTGGACTCAGTTTTATTTCAGGTCTTCCAGAGGATAAAGGAGTTGATTTGTATGTTCTGGAAAAAGCCTTCCTCAGCACTCATCCAGACACTGAATCTATGTTTCAAGCTCTGCTGAAGGCCTATGCAGCTACATCTAAAAAGTCCGGCCCTGTGATCAAAAGGCTGGATGAAGTGCGGCTGAGGGGAAGGAAGAGGTCCATGATTGGTTGAAAAAAGCAGGCTTAGAGACAGAGAAATGTTTCTACTGGGGTTCTGCAGGTGTAGTTATTTATATTTCCAGTTGGGTTTATTTCACAGATCTCTATTTTGATAGCTGTGTCTTCAAATAAATAAATCTGAATGAGTTTGTGTCATAAAGTAGGCAAAGAAATAGTGAGGTGGGAGCAGACATGAGAGAAACAGCTGAAGATCACTGCCTTCCTCAGTGTTAAGGGTGTCTTGTAGGAGGTGTTTCACAGTGTCATTCCCCAAGGAAGTGCTTCACAGTGTCATGCCCCTTGTCCTACTCTTCCTGTGGTAGACTCACACAGCGTCTTCTTTCTGAGCCTGTGGACCATGGATTCATGGGAGGTAAGACAGACCTGGGGATACCGGAGATCCACAAAAGCTCATCGAGAAAAGCAGAGGTGTCAGTTTGCTTGGAAGCATTTAAATCCATTGGGAATGGCTCTACACATCCTGGCCATTTGTAGGAGGACTGAATTCCAGGACATGGGCAGTGCAGGAACCCAGCACTAACATAAGGCAGGTTCATTTCCCTGCAGTTGTGATTTTGGCTTTTTAAACTTTCAGTCCATAGTTGTTCCACACAAATACAGGAGTGTTTATTGCGTTTGCAGAGAACCTTGCACAAGCAAGGAGCCTGCTGTGAATTTCGGTTTCAGAGCTTTAGAAGGCAACTGGTGTGGTGATTGCCTGCCTAGAGAAGCAGTGGGAGGCAATACTGCTGGCTGTTGCAACCTTTTCACTACTTGATCTGGATTACCTTAACGGTGAGTGTGTTGTGGCCCAGAGGAAACACCTCCAAACACCACAGTAGATGGGCTAGGAGAGGATCAGTCCTCTGCTGTAAGCAGACTGGGGTGCAAGTTGTGTGCTGGGTGAGCATGTTGAGCTTTGTAATTTATTTTAGATAATGAGTTAAACAGAACTGTTCAGATAATGAATGAAACTGAACTGTGCTGGGCAACCTGTCAGGGAAGAGCCCCAATGCCTGGGTAGTGCCCCTGGTGCTGTCTTGTGTAAAAGGAAGAGCAAGCCCTGCAGGAGCCACCTTCCTCGCAGCAGTGTTCTCACCAGTCCATGGCCATGGACGTGCCCTTCCCATCTGGAGTGGAAAAAGCTGTTAAGAAACGGCACTAGGCTATGTTTGGCACAGCCTTGCAGGGCTTAAAGCAAAGCCAGGACAAACCGCTGCCTGGGGACGCGCTGCAGGGGCTGGGGCAGGCAGGAGCCCTGGTGCGCGAAGTTCCAGGTGAGGAGAGGGGCGAGGCTGCGGCTCGGAGCCGTGTTCCGGGAGCAGGGGCTGCGGCGGCCGCGGCTGGGGCCGAGAAGCAAAGGGAGCGGAGGCGACCGACGGTGAACCTGGAGCGGTGGCGCCGGTGCAGAGCTGCCGCCCCGGGCCCGCGGGGTGGAGGGTTCGCGGTGCACGCAAGAGTCCTAGCGCGGCAGGCTGCCCGTGCCCGCCGCGCATTCACCCCTTGCCAGAGCAGCCGGCTGGGCGAGTGCCCAGCCCCGGCGTGTGGGGCCCGCGGGTTCCACCGCTCAGCCACATTTTCCGAGTGGGCTGTGGGGCCCGAGGAGCCGCAGAGGTCCCGCACCTGTCTGGCTTTTCGTTCTATTGCCAGGGCGCCCCGGGCGTGCCCCCCCCAACACGGAGCAGGGAGCAGCCCGGGCCGGAGGCGAAAGGAGCTCGGTCTGCCGGTGAGGAAGCTGCTGAAGGGCCGCGTGAAGAGCCGCGGGGGCATCTGGCGTTGTTCAGTCTGGGGACAAGGAGGCTGTAGGGAGGTCTCCTGGCTTTCCACGACTCCCTGAAAGGAGACTTCTCCCAAGTAACAAGCAATAGGGCACGAAGAAACAGCCTCAGCTTGCAGCGAAATAGGTTTAGGTTGGACATTAGGAAAAGTTTCATCCCCCAAAGCACTGTTAAGCCCTGGAGCAGCAGCCCAGGGCAGTGGTGGAGCCACCATCCCCGGAGGGATTTAGAAGACTTGTAGGTGTGTGCCGAGGGACGTAGTTTAGTGGTGACTTGGTGCTGGGTTTACAGTTGGGCTTGATGAGCTTGAAGTTCTCTTCCAAGCCCAATGGTTCCATGATTCCGTACAGGAGCAGTGGGGCACTAGGAGCTGCTGCTGCATGCTCTCCTACCTGCTTGGAAAGTGAATGCGACAGCACAAGCAGCACACAGCCACGTAATGAAGTGCTGCCCTGGTGACCCAGGGTGGCCTGGAGCAGGGCCTCATGGCACGCTGGGAGCAGGTGGATGTGAGCTAATGAGTCCCCTAATGAGGTCTGATCTGAACCCCAAATCCCAGACCTACAAGGGGCAGCAGCCCTCCTGACCTCCCTGCCTGCCATGCCCCATCTGTACAAACACGTCTCTGGCTGTCTCCCGGTGGTGCCAGGCCTGAGCGCTGTGTGCAGAGCCTTTTGAAGAAGGCTGTTGCCGACTATCATCATGTTTATTAAAGTGCAGCTCTCCCTGCGGGACCTCAGCGTAGGAACAAAGCTGCTCAACTGCAAGTTTTTGTGGCCGGCGCCATTCTCTGAGCTGAAGCCCCGCAGTGGGGCTGGGGTCAGCAGCCTGCAGTGAGCCCAGCCCTCCTGCAGTACTGGTGCGTGAGACTGGCCTTCTAGCAGGGACTCCTGAGCTGCCCTCAGCTGAAATCTGGTCTGCCGTGGTGCTGCAAAACAAAGCAGAGTGCTGCTGGTCAAGAAAAGCAAAATGTTTTGCTTTTTCACTGCATGATAAAACTCCTCCTCATTACGTAAGTAAGTGTCAGTTCTCACACATCCATGCTGTGTCTTGTTGATATTTCCTCTTATTCAGCCTGATGTATCCCAATGGATTGCTGCAGTGAGTGCTGAGCTATTGCTGTGCCATGTGGAAAAACCTCAGCAGGTGCCAGTCCAGCAAAGGAGACACTCTGGGCTGCAGAGTGTCTGCCCCACGGCTCTACTGCGGTGTGTGGCAGCAGCTCCTGGGGCAAAAAGCAGGGCAGGTGGAGTTTCCAGTGCTGGTTTGGCTGGGGACAGCTTGGCTGGCTGCTGCCTTAGCTCTTGGTGCATCTGCACAGTCATAAGCAGCACTGAGCTTACTGTCACAGCTACTATTTGCCATTGCACTGGGGATACTCAGGGTTTATGTCCACTCCTCAAGCGTTCTTGTAAGGCAGACAGGGCTCCTGTTGGTTGGGGTTTTTTTTGTACATGAGCAGTTTCTCTGCTGCAAATGCAGTTTAAAACCAGCAGTGCTTTTTGAGAGTTTGGCCTGACCTTGCAGCCCAGTTTAGGTTCTTTCAGTTTAAAAGGAAAACCAATGAACTAAAATCTGCTCTCTTAAGTGAAACCGAAGCAGTCATCGTTGCAAAGAGGGAAATTGTCTTTTTGGCTGGAAACCCAAACTCCTCCTTAACTCAGAGGGACTGTTTGTATTTGCACTGCTGGCCAAAGCAGTGCAGTGGGCAGTGCCAGCCTCTCCAGAGAATATCTGGCCACTGAGCGCTGTCAGAGCTCCATGGGACACCAGAAGTGGAGATGTCCTACCCCAGCTGACCCATCAGGGCTCTGCTTTCCAGCGTTAGTGGCTGTGTTGACCTTCGTCCCCCAAACCATCTTGGCTGCCTCCCCAGGGGACACGGTGATGTGAAGGGTGACAGCTTCTGTGGCCACCCAGCCACTGGAGGTCTCTCTGCCACCATCGCTAGCGCTGGGAAAACCTCTGCAGCTGGGAACAATGTTCTGTCAACAGCAAATGTGCTGGGTGGACCTGGTCACTCTGGGTCTTCATGCTGCTTCAATCTCCCAGCTATTAAGAACGAAATGCTGTCTCAGAGGACCAACTCCTGCCCCGGCCTGCCAGAAACTTTCATTTCCAGGAGCTTCCAATCAGCTGCTTCACCTTGTTGCAGACCTGGGTACTGCCCAGAAGGCCGTGGACACAGCAGTGTGTGAATGAGCTGTGCAGAGAGGACTGTAAAGCAAAAAGGGGAAGGCAAATGAAATGGAAACAGAGCATCTCCTCAGTGGGTTGTGCAGAGTTAGGGCTCCCAGGGGAATTGGTGGTTACCGATGGAGTTGCCTTTCAGGTTTCTTTCAGTGGGACCATCACCAGTGGCATCTCATGTGGGCATGAGGAGCCAGCCTGCCCTTGATTGGCAGCAATAACAGCAGGATCTGGTTTGGCCACTGACACCGTTGGTGCAGAACCGAAATGAGGGGGTTCTTTGGAGATAGGTGTGAGTGCAGACCTGTAGCAGGAGCAGTAAGAGAAAAAGCAGGCACAAAGGAAAAAAGTATGGCAAGAAGGAGGGATGAAAATGCAGCCACGTAACCTGGGTGTGCTGCTGCCACGACTTCTGGACAGGGGCTGTGCTGTGCTGGAGGTTGCTCTGTGTGTGTGTAAAATTTGTGCATACAACCTATAGGGGTAGCTTTGTTGAGTGGACTTTTGGGTCTAGGTCTTAATGTCTGCAGGAGATTGATAGTTTCCAGTTTTGCAAAATGCAAAACACTGATAACCTTTTGCAGCCCTCCTCTCCCATCAGTGCTGATAGGAAACCAAGTCAGTGCAATAAAAGCTCGTTTGTAACCCAGAGTCCACTGTGTGAGGGTCACTACAGATGAAGAAAGCCTCTCCCTCACCCAAACACAGGCTGTGTCCCACAGTAGTCCCTTTGGGCACCATACAGCACCTCTTTCCGTTGTGCTAAGCTGAATTTACTCCCTAACTAATGGTGAGGAGTGGCCCAGGAGTGGAGAGCTATGGTCCCAGTGATGGCTGTGGAGCACAGGGAAGGCACAGTGAGGGCAGCTGCTGCTGGCACTAGAAATGGGGGTGGCAGAGACACAGATTACAAGGAAACAAATTAATTAAATATTAACTCCCAGCTAGATTCCTGGAAGGCTGAGTGAGCCAGCATGTAGCCCCTGTGCAGTGCTCTCTGCTGGGAGGTGCTGAGGGCTGAGCTGAGAGGGGCCAGGTGAGCTTCTGAAGGGCACATCTGGGCAGGGTGTTCCCCTCACCCTCTGCACTGACAGAGGTCTGCATCTTCACACCAGAAAGAGCAGCCTGGGGCATCGCTGGCTTGGTGTCCTGTGGAAGTTTTTTTAAACTTACAAGGCTGACTTTGAGAGACAAAGCTCTGCAGAGCTCCAGCACATGGCACACAGGCACATGTGCTCCTAGGCTCTGGCTGATGGGCACACTGGGCAAGCTGAACCTCTTTAAGTGGTTGTGTTGTTTTGATGGCCTGAATGTTGCTTTCAGGTCTTCATCCATCCATCCACCCTGTCCATCATGCCCACAGCTTGTGCTGCCATGGCTCACCATGGAAGCATTAAGTTGGCACAGGAATGCCCTGCTCTTTTTCCACCTGATAACTTTCCATACCTGTTGTTGAGCAGCTAAAGAAAGTCAAGCTGTGACCCCCCTGGGCTGCCCTGAGCCAGCTCTCTGCTTTCTCTGGGGTCTCAAGAGCCTTTGCCAGCAGGGCTGGGCAGCCTTGGGGCCAGGTGCCAGGTGGATGCTGGATCCTCACTTTGCCAGCAGGCCCTGTCAGTGCCCAGCAAAAGCTTTTGTGTCCATTCTGCTATTTACAGAGAGCTGTGGTGGTGATGCCATCAACCTTCAACTGCCACCCAGGACGGCAGAGGGGACTGACTGGTTTGTTACTGTTTGTGCAATGTCAGACATAGACCTTGAAGGGAAAGGAAGGGGACAGTGGGTCCAGCCTTGGAGCAGAGTCCATGCAGACAGGGCACACTCCTGTCTGTATCACCACACTCTTCCTCTCTAAGTTCTTGTTGCCTCTGTGCCAGTGATTTGTGGGTTTGGTAAGCTGGGGAGCACTTTCCAGTAGGGTCTGGGTTGTTATCCAACACACTGAGCTTCAGCTTCTTTGATGCTCTAGGGGCGACCTGCCTAGAGGCAGTAATTCTCCAGAGAGCTGCTTAGCTGTGAGATGGGGAAAGTTTCTCTGCTGAGCAGGAGTTTTGTACAGCTTTCATATGTACAGGGGCAGCTCAGGCAGGCTTTGAGTATGTTTTAAAGCACTCAGATGGTGTTATTTTGCTTTCCCCTCTTTCTCCTCACTACTCAGCTTCATTTAGGATCCAATTGTGAGAATCCAGGTGATGCAAAAGCAGAGGGGAAATCCAACTCCCTTGGCTTTGATATCCTGTTCACCTTACAAGTGCTCTGGCTCAGTCTCCTGTGATGTGTACCTTTCTCAGGCTTCCTGCAGACAGAGACCAGCCACCTCTGCAGCACTTGCTGAGACATCCCTGGGTCCAGGGGAGGGGATCCTCTCCTGCCCCACATACTCTCCCATCTTCTTTTCTTTAAGCCTGGTGCAGGAAAATCTGCCAGGAAAATCTACCCTCAAAGTCAGAATTGGACAGCTTTTGTGTTTTCTCTGACTCACAGCTGAAGCATCCTTAACTGCCTGGCTCTGGCCTGATTACCTTAAGGGCAGCCAGGGTCTGGTCATATGCTACTTGCTTGCTGGGGCTCACACTTGTGTGAGCCAAGTCTTTGCCTCCTGCCTCTCTCCCGCTCTGCACCAGTGGCCTTTTGTTTGGTTGTGTCCACTTCTTTTTAAGAGGGAAAAGGAAAAGTGTTTCACAGGGCGCTGCAAACAGCTCATCAACTCCCCCAATCACTGCTTGAATTGAATGGTCAAAAGCAACCCCAGCTCCCTGCTTGTCTCCTGCTTTTGAGAGTTCGATGATGTGGGTGTGTGTCCACGGAGGGCAAATGTTGGAGAACGAAGGCAGGTACAGCAGTGGGCTGTGGGGGTTCCTACCCTCCCTTCTACTGTTTCTTTGTATTTGCCTGAAAGGAGGTAGGAGTGAGGTGGGTGCTGGCCTCTTCTGGTCTGTAACGAGTGATGGGATGAGAGGAAATAGGCCCAAGCTGCACCAGGGAATGCTTAGGTTGGATATTAGAAGAAACTTCTTCATTGACAGGGCTTCAAACACTGGCACAGGCTGTCCAGGGAGGTGGCTGACCCCCCCACCCCTGGAGGTGTTCCGAAGAGACAGAGATGTGGTGCTGAGGGACACGGTTCGGCATCAGCCTGGGCAGAGTTAGAGAAGGGTTGGAGTTCAAACACTTCTGTGATTCCATGGGTCGAGGCTGTCGTTAGCCTGACCAGGAGCTGTGTCACAGCCTGCAGTACACCCACGGCAGCTCCGCCGTTGCCAGCGTTCTCGGACCGATTTGGATCGTGCCCACTGTGGGAAAACCCTCTAGCTGCCAGCGCTGCGGGAGAAGGGCAAGGTGGGGGGACAGGAAGATGATACCGGGGACCGGTAAGGGGGTCAGGGCGGTGTAACGGGATGCCCCGTCTGGCGGGGCGGGGCGGGGCGGGGCGGTCTGGCGGGGCCCCTCCCGGCGGGCGGAGCGTGGCGGGAGCGCTCGGTTGCCGCGGGATAAAGCGGGGGTCGGCGGCGGGCGGCGGCGCTGGGCGCGGGATGGCGGTGCTGGGCGCGCTGGTGAAGAAGGCGTGGAGCGTCCGGCGCTACGTGGTGCTGGTGTCCGCGCCGCTGGCGCTGGTGCCCATCCTGCTCAGCCTGCCCCCCAAGGTACCCGCGCCCGGGCACCGGCGGGATGGGGGGAGCGCCGCCGCAGGAGCGGATGGAGAGCAGCGGCCGTGGGGCGCGGGCACCTGCTGGGGCTGTCACCCCGGAGACGCCCGACGCGGGGCATGGAGCAGGGTACACCGAGCGGGGAGCACTGGTCAGGGACAGGGATGGAGAGGCTGAAACCAGGGACACGGACTGGGGGGCACCAACTGGGGTACACTAACTGCGGGCACCAAGTCGGGCCACGGACCGGGAACACGAATGGAGACACTGCCTCGGGGCATGGATCGAGCGTCACAGCTTGGGGGTGCGAGCAGTGGGCACAGCCCTGGGACGCGGACCGGGGACAGCGCCGTGGTGCTTGTCTTGTCTGGCTGCTGGCCGCAGAGTCTACCCCTCGCTACCAGCCAGGGTTTTCCCATGCAGGCTGCAGTCTGCCTCAGCTCCTCACCTCTCGGCAGCTGCTCGGGAGTGTGAATGGGGGCAGCATGCTGGAGTCAGCTCAGGGGCCAGGAGGGATGGACAGCGTGAGCTGTATTTGTGCTGCTTATATAGGGGGTGTGAGGAATCTGTGGTTCAGAATCACCTTGAACCAAGTGGCACTAACAAATACTTCCTGCTGATACCAAGCTGCCTTACTCTCGTTTTTAGCAATACCCAAAGGGGAACTGGGGAAACTGAGGCAAAGCAGATCCATGGCCAGCACCACCCAGTGAGGTATTCGCAGAGCTGGGCAGGAAGACAAGTGCCAGTGGCGCTGGGGCTGCCCAGTGTGGCTGTCCCATCCCTGGTGCTGTGGCAGTCTCACTGGGCAGTGTGCGCATGGGGAGAGAGGGCACTGCCAAGTTGGAGGTGGTCATGCAGTGGGGTTTGTGCTGCAGGACTGGGAAATGCAGGGGAGCTGTAAGTGCCACCCACGCTGCTGTGGACGATCCTCGGGGGGACCTCTGTTGCTGCCCAAGTAGGCTGTGTAAGTGAGGTGTTGGTGGTGCTCTGCAGCCCTTGCACAGCTGTCTGGCCGATGGTGCCAGTTAGCTATGCATTACCAACCTGTGGCAAACCTGTGGAGTCTGCAGGCTTTTTGCAGCTGTCCCTTGCACCGGGGGATCAGAGCCCCCAGCGGAGATCACAGGACAGTGAACTCACTGGGGAATTTTGGGCCATTGACTTCAGTATGGGCAGGATTTCACTCTCTGATTCTGATTCAGATCCATTTGAGCATGACTTTGTTCACATCAGAGATTAAGTGATGCTGGTACTTGGTTATTATGGAGTGATTCAGATGTGTGAGGATACGAAGGTGGCATGCAAAGTGCTGGGCAGGTGAAACCTTTGTGTTCAAGATAGCAAAGAAACCTCCCAGTTTACCAAATAAAAATAGAATGACCATTGCTGTATTTAACGATGCAATATGTTAAAAGAGAAAATTATTTTCTCCCTCTCTCTGTTTCCATATTGCATTATTGGGTGAGTTCTAGTAGGCAGATCCTAAAGGTGTGCCTCAAGAAGCAGAAAGCACAGTGCACAGCAGGTGCTTAATGCCTCTGCAGATTCCTAAGTAGGAAATTGGTACATTGCTCACTGAACAGGTGACTTTGATTCTATTGAATAACATCTTGTTTGGCTTGGGCACTTGTAAAGCTGTGAGGTGGGGCTGGGGATTGAGGAGACAACACAACACACTATGTGCCCAGCCCACCCTTGTGCCTGAACCACATAGGGGCTGGATGTGAGAGTACAGCACAGATGGAGCTGGCACTGTGCTGCAGGGAGGCTCTTGGTCTGGTGCTCTGTGGTGTTACACAGGCTGTGTGAAGGTTTGTGTGTTCAGGAAAGGGACTTCTCCACATGTACAGAAGGAAAATTCCCTGCAGTGTGCCGGTAGCCTGCTCGGGTGTGCGGCACGGGGCACCTTGTGCACCGTCTGCTCTGGTCAACACTTAGCAAAGAAAGCTGTGGTGGAAAGTGGAAGTGTTTGCAGCTGAGAGGGTCAAGAAGCAGTGGGGCAGCTATGGGCAGGGAAAGAGAGGCCCTGAAAGATCTGGCTGGTTTGCCTGCAATGCTTGGTGAGTGGTTCCTCATGTCCTGTGGGTGCTAGGTACATCACAGCTGGTAGCAGTGACACTGGCTGGTGCCAGCTCTGGTGGCTGGCAGTACAGAAGCTTGTGTGGCTCTTAACCAGTGTAGTGTTTCAGGAGAGCACAGCTGCAGCTTTGCTGAGTTCTCCCCGAGTTTGGAGCAGGGCTGAACGTGTGTAGCTGTGAGCTACCATCCCAGATTGTATCTGTTCACGTTCAGAGGTCAATGGTTCAGCTACATTTCAACACAAAATTCTCTCACTTATTCAGCAAGGGAGGAAACTTTGCTATTGCATCAACAGGGGATTAACTTCTGATGTCTGGAGCCTGCCTGAGCTGCCCACTGCTTCTTGACCTGGAGAGGAAGGGAGCAGGTTACACTGTTAAAGGTGCTGCAAAGACCCCAAGGAGGGGCAGATGTGAGCTCACTGGGTGGGGGATCTGGGGAGCAGAGTTTGGATGTTATCTTGGCATGTGATGGGAAACGTGTGCCCTCAGCTGCACTGCTGCCATGGAATGGTTTATCCTGACACAGGCCTTGAGTCCAGCCTCAGGCTCTGCTGGGCAGCTGGGTTGCAAGAGCTGCTGCAGGTGTTCAGCAAGCTCCATCTCAGAAGGAATTCAGCTGACTGGGCTGCTGCTGCTGCTGTTACTGGGAGACTGTCCCAGCATGGCACCCAGGGAAAGCAGGCTGGGGCAGGAGGAGCTTCTGAGCATGATGCAGTCATTGTAGCAACCTTGATGCTACTAGACATTTGCACACCTGGGGCATGGTGAGTTGGAGGGGCTGGAGAGGCCCGTGTTGCTGCTGCCAGGGGCACTGTGCTGCCCTGCAAAGTGTTGCAGAAGCTGACAGGAGATGAGAAGCAGTGAGGTTCAGCCCCTGCCAGTCTCAGAATGAGGTTTGCCTTCTGATCAGGTGTCTTACAGGCACCTCTTGCAGTGTTTTCCTTCTGTGAGGGTTCTAAAGTCTCATGTCACCATTTACCTCCTCCCTACTGAGATGCTCAGCAATTTTAATCTCCCAAGGGACTGGAGCCATAAAAAGCTACCTGAGCTTTGTCTTCAAGAACAGCATTTCACTGGAATCTGGAGACAAGGAAACCACGACCTGAGGAGGGTCTGACAGAGAACCACAGGCAGGTTGTGGCTGCTTGGATCAGTGTGTGCTTGAGTGACACCCACGCTCTGGCTGCAGTGGGTCTGCCACTGAAGCCTGCACCTAGATGACATCTCCCTGGGACAAGATCCTTTGAGGAAAATCATCCATCAGGTCTGGCCCTGCTTAGTGCTGATGAGCTCCAGCTTCCATATCCACAAGCTGCTATCAAAGCTCTCATCAGCTGTCACCCTGCAGTGGTTCCTCTCCAGATCTCTGTGCCAGTCCCTTTGCAGAGGGAGAGTGTCAGGGCTGGTGCTGACATGGGGCTGGTAGCCCTCATTTTTCTTTGATGCCCTTTGCAGGTTGCATTAATGGAGAGTGAGACTTGCATAAGAGCTTTTCCCCTGCAATCACCTTTCTCTTAAACAGAGAAGTGAGATTGCTGTTTGGAGGGGGTTGCTGAGACCTCAGGCTGTGCTCCCCAGACTGTGGCTGGGACAGTGTCGTGTGTCTGTCACACAGGACAGCAGAAAGGAGTGTTCTGTCTGGAGCCACTTCCTAGGGACCATTTCTCTGTGCCGGGGTCCCTGTGTCACCTCCCACCCTGCTTGCTGCTGAAATGGCTGAAATGTTGTCCTGTGAGTGGAAGTGGCTGTGACCCCCCCCTGCTCAAAGGGCTGTGAATGATTGCAAAGAGCTCAGGCAGGGCAGGAGGGGCTGGAAGAACTGTTCTGCTGGAAGGGGCATGGGGGGCACTTTTAATGAGCTGTGCAAAGAGCTTGTTCCAACAGCTTCTAATGAACTCAATGTCTACAGCCTCTTGGCTTGGTAACAGCTGAGGCAGCCAAATCTGCTAAAAGGAGCTCTGAGCAGGCAAAGAGGGCCCAGTGGCTTCAGAAAACAGACCTGACTTCCTCAGTGGCCAGAGAGCAACTCAAAATTAACTTGGATGTAATGAGTCCTGACTAGAACAAAGAGCTTCAAGAACTTCCAGAAGAAAAATGATATTGCTTGCACTCAAAAGCAGAGAACATGAGTGAAGGTACCGTGGGGGAAGGGATTGATGCCAGTGGTGGCCTGGGAGGTGGAGAGGAGCTGGATCCTGGATTGCAGGACACAGTAGGAGCAGGGGCAGGCAAAGAAGTAGCAGTGAGGAGAGGAGCCTGGCAGGGTACATGAGTGACTGTGGTCTGATTCTGCACTTCATGCACAAAGCCCATCTCTGCTGTCTGCCCTTGGCCAGGTCCACAAGACCAGAAGTGATGATCAGTTGAGATGAGAAGAACTTCAGTGAGGAAAGAGGGGAGACTACTGGGAGTGGAGTGACTACGTTTTGCCACCTGCACTCAGTCTGGAGGGGGCAAGCCTGCTGAAGAGCAAGGCAGAGAGAGAGGAGCAGTACTTGGGGAAAAGGGAAGCTGAGAAAAATCAATATTGATTGGAAGCTAAGAATCACAGAGAACATGAAAGGGATGAGGAAGGACTGAGGAAGAAGTGCCTAGGCAGGGTGTAAGGGTGATGAGCAGTGTCTGAGGAGTGTGAGTGATGTGGGTTTGGGAGTTCCCCGCCCCCCATGGCCCCTGCTGCCAGAGGGACAGTGCAGGAGAGCCACCTCCAGTAGAGCAGTTTTGTTCTGTGCTCAGGGAGTCGTTCACAGTGCAGTCCTGTGTCATGAGAGGTTGTCTGATAATGAAATGTTTTTATTGTGACAGTAGCTAAAGGGAAATTAAAGCACAGGCACCCACCCCTGGCTGCTGTAAAACCCACAGCTTCAGGGAGCTTCCTTACAGCCATTTCGCAAGAGCTGCCAGGGCAGTTTTGTGACCCAATAAGTTCTCTGCATTCCTACAAGTGCCAGGACAGATGGAGGTCTCCAGTACCACTGGCTGCAGGTCAGGCTGGTCTGGAGTCCCTCTTGGGAGGCAGAATCCAGAAAAGGGCTGGTGCTGGCAGCCTGCAGTTAGCTGAGTGTGGCCACCAGACTGGCTGCCCATGGCCAGGAGGGTTGATGTGGCACTGGTGAGCATGGTCTGGTGAAAGCTGAGGGAGACCAGCAAGGAGCTACCAGGCTGCTGTTTGCTGAGGCCATGGGTTTCACCTGAGCATCCTTCCAGTCCTGCTGCCACTGCTCAGCAATGGCTTTGGAGGAGTTTCAGAGTGCAAAAAGGGCTGTGCTGGGTAAGGTGATGCAGAGGGCTGAAGCTGGCAGATTCAGGTTATTACAGCATCATTTCAGCAGTGACCTCAGTTAATCACAGGAGCAGCTTAGGAGACTTGTGGGCTCCCCACCACTGAAAGTGTTCCTTGGTTTCTAACCAGGCGTGGTGGCTTTGTCTGAAACCCAAAACCAGGCCTCAGTGCTGGAAAGGAGGCTCCAGAGGGGGTCCCTGTTACCTTCACACGGGGGTCACACCCTCACACTCTGCTCTTTGAGCTTCCCAGTCCAGGAATGTCTGAAGATGTAGGATCTGATGCTGCCTCCAGAGGAAGATGAGCCTCAAGGCCTGTGAGCCTGGGCAGATGTTCTCTGAAGTGTCCATTTAATTTCTGTGTCAGTTTCCTACCCGAGCTTGGTCCATCTGCCCCTTCGGCTGCCCTGTCTGGAAAAGAGAGAATTGCTCTGGTCTTCTGCCAGCTGCCAAGTACAAGAAGTTTAAATAAGACTGATTAATAGTTTGTGTCTTTTGAGAGTAATTCCAGAGCAAAGTATCTTCCCTGCAGCTCTTCCAGCTTGTGCCCTTGTGTTACTGGCCCCTTTCTAGCCACTGCACCAATGCAAAGCAGCTCCGGTGGCAGGAGGGCTGCCAGAGGGGGCTTGGTTTGTGTCCAGATTACATAACGCTTGCAGGAGCTGGGTTAGGAGCAACCAGCTTCACATCTCCAGTGCACTGCTGAGGCAGAGTGAGCAAGGTGGCACCAGCACTGCCACAGCTAAGCAGGATGCTAAAAGCCACCAGGCCTCTTTTGCACCAAGCAGCTCTGAGTGGTGCAGAGAGGCTGGTCCTTTGTGGCTGCAGTGGGATCAAAGGACCAAAATATCTCTTGTTACTGAGAGCAAGACCATGGACCAGCCCTGTCCCTGCGTGCTCCTAGTTTGCCTGGTCCTGGGCTGGGAGGCTGATGGGCAACCTGTGGTGACCACGTCCCCTCCAAAGGTGATGGAGGCAAACCAGAGCTTGGCAGTGCCCTTAGGTAGGGCATCTTTGGGTGCTGGGTCTGTCTGCTGGGAAGGCTGTGGGCCCTGGGCCAGATGGCCGTGGGCTGCCCAGGGGCTGCCTGGGGCTGATGGAGGACAAGGTGCAGCCGAAGCTCCAGGCTGGCAGTGAGGGCTGGTGGCTCCCACATGCCCAGGTGCTACGCCTCGGCGAGTCGCTTTGCCTTGCCTGACCCACACTGCCTGCCAGCTCCTTTCCCTAGGGTACCTCATCTGCCCTGCCAGGGGACCTCCTGCTCCCTCCAGCTCCCCTGCACATGAGAGACTACCTCGTGGCTTGGTTTCTTCTGCAGCATCTGAGCAAGTCCCCCAGTGTGGAAAATCCCCATGCTGCAAGGACAGGACCGTGTCTGGGGGAGCAGAGGTCATTCCCAAGACTCTTGAGCAACAGGAAGGAGGTGCTGCAGGCCAGAGCCACCAAGCACTTCCCTAGAAATCATTAAATGGTTATAAAATTAACCCAATCACAAGACCCATTTTGCAGTTTGTGTGTGCTGCCATTTTCCCCCTGAACTTTGCTGGACCGCTTTTGAAAATCATAAACCCCAAGTTGCAGGGAGGTGACGGAAGTGGAAGGTGTCAGGAAGGATGAAGGTCAGTGGGGGTGATGGTGCTGCACACAACTGCGCACACAGCCTAGACCACCCCTGGGCAGCTGTGGCCATCTCCAGGCCATTCTTCTGCCCTTTGCCAGCATTTCTGGCTTGCATGCTCCCCAGACCTGTGGGGCACAGGCAGCAGTCACTAATTAATGTTTGCAGATGTTGAAACCAAAACCTGCTCAATCTTATGCAGAGTTTGATTTAGTTTTATTATTGGGCTTTAAGAAGGTTAAATTATCTTAGTTATTCTGAAGAGGTCTTGTTCCTGTTTTGCTCAGGGCTGGTCCCATCCTAAGTGAAGCACTTTGCTGTAGGTGCAGTGTGCCCCGGGCTGGGCTGGATGGCAGCACTGCAGTGTGCTTTGCCAAGTGCTGTTGATCCATACAGATGTTAAACTTTCAGGAGAATTTCCATCTAGCATAATAAATCTGGTGAGGAGTGACTGAGGGAGCTGGGGATGGTCAGTTTGAGGAAGAGGAGGCTGAGGGCAGAGCTCATTGCTGCCTACAGCTACCTGGAGGGACATTGTGGAGAGGCTGCTGCTGGGCTCTGCTCACAGGTAACTGGAGACAGAACGAGGGGGAATGGCCTCAAGCTGAGGCTGGGGAGGTTTAGACTGGAAATTAGGAAAAAGGTTTTCACTGAGAGAGTGCTCAGGGACTGGCATGAGCTGCCCAGGGAGGTGGTGGAGTCACCCAGCCTGGGTGTGTTTAAGGGTGGTTTGGATGTGGTGCTTGGGGCTATGGTTTAAGGTGAATCTTGTAGAGCAGGGCTATAGGTTGGACTTGGTGATCCTGAGGAGATCTTTTGCCAGCCTTTGGACTTGGTGATCCTTTGCTAGCCTGGATGATGCTGTGACTGTGTTCCTAGCAGCTCTTTCTGCCCTCCTTCACTGGCTTTTGATCTTGCTCTGGAGGTTACTGATTGGATTCCTGCTGGGTTTCATTGCAATGTTCTGCAGAACATTTCCCACAACAAATATCCCACACTCTTAATGAGGTTTTATTATTCATACTTCATGCATTTCATGAAGTCAGCAAAGCCTTCACTGATCTGCTCTTATACCAAGGCACTGATAAATATTTCCAGTTGCTGTGCCCCTGTGTGAGAGGCAAAGTGTCTTTATCTTGAAGTTGACTTTGGTGCAACTTTCCTTTTAGAAAACTGAAGAATATTTTGCCAGTGGGAGAAAAAGTTATTTATACAGGCTTTAGAGATCAAATGGAACAGACCTGATGGGAGCAAAGCCATTTCCTTGGTGCATAAAGAACCAGAGCAAGGAGAAATGATGGGGTGCCCCAGGAATAAAGTCACTAATCCAGTGTGAAAACTTTTCAAAGCATCACTCCCCATTTGCACAAAGTTCTGCTCTGGCAGATTTGCTGCTCTGGTCCCGCTGCTTTGGAGGAAGTGAAGCTGTGGGGAGCTTGTGGGGGCTGCCAGGTGCCAGGGCTGAGCTGGGAACATAAAGGGTTCACTTCACACTGCTGCACGTTTGTACTGGGATCTAAAATTAGCACTGGAAAGGGTCTTTAAGTCCAGATCTTGGGAACATCACTTGAAGTCTGGGCTCTGCCACAATGAACACGTTAGGAAATCAGAGCAGATTGCACTGAGTCGTGCAGTGCTTGCAGAGCTGTTCAGTGCACTGCAGCACTGGAGCTGTGCTAGTAGAGCTGCTTGGGAAGTGCGAAGCCTGAGTGCTAAAGACAGATCAGAAAATCTGTCACCCTTGCCACAGCCTCACCAGGGATGGTGAGGGCCAAACCCGTGTTGGTTCCAGCTCACCTGGCTTTCTGCACCTGGCTGCTGCTGGGGTCCCTTTGCTCTTTGGCTTTCTCAGCAGCTGTGGTTGCTTTTTATCGTCACTCCGTGGGCGTGGTACAGGGCTCCTCTCTGCTCTAGGAGCTTGAGGGTGACCACAGTTTAGCTAAGGGGTGGAGTGAAGATTCTCAGGTGGCCACACGGCTGTGGCTGTGCTGTACTTACACTGGTGCTGGAGTGCTGCAGCTGAGCCCAAAGTGTCCCCAAAGAGCCCCCAGCCCACTCTGCTGCTGCCTGGGCAGCCCGGGGAGCAAAGCTGTGGTCTCCCTCACAAAAGCCCCAGCAAGCCCAGCCTGGGTGCTGGGGAGGAAGGCCCCAGCAGAAGGACAGAGGTGCCTTTGACTAACAGTGCAACCTGTTCAGCAAGCTGGGAAAGAGTGGTAAAATAAAGAGCTCTGTGGCTCCAAGTGACTCTGGGCTGTTATTTATAGCTCTGTGGGCACTCTGCCCTGCGGTCTCTGACAATGTCCCTGTTCAGCCCCTCCGTGGCTGACCCCAGCTCCATGCTGGGCTCCCCTCTGTGCCCCTGGGGGGCTCCCCTCCTGGCTTGGAGCCGCTCTCCTGACTGCTTCCCGTCCCTCGGCGTGCCCTCCCTGGCTGTCATGACGAATGGCTCTGGTCTAGTTTGTGCCTCCCGGGCAGATGAATGAATTCCCGGTGTGGGGGCACTGGGTTTCTGCCAGCCTCGGCCAAAGCTGGGGCAAGGCTGGGCATGGGCAAGCTCCTTGCCCTCAGGAAGCGAGGTGACACAGGGCACTTGATTTACTGATTTCCGCAGGGGCTGGGGGGCTGCCATGGAGTGGCTCCTCACAGAGCTCTGGGAAGCTGTGATCCAAGAAGAGAGATCCTTCTGTGTGCCTCCTGCTGTGGGGCCTCGGTACAGCCTGCCGAGGATTAGCTCCGAATTCAGCATGGGAGGGCAGGTCCTGCTGCCCAGAGCTCCCTGGCTTGGTGCCCCAGGGCACTGCCACCCTGCAGCATGCAGGAAGCTCAGGCAGTTGAAGAGGATCTGGGATTTGCTGTGATCTCTGTGGGTCGGTGTAGATCCTGAACCCAGTGCAGGAGGGAAATTTGATGCAGATGATCTGAGAGAAATGCTGGACCCTTGAAGGGGCAGGTGGTGCCTTTGGCTTGACTCAGCATCTCCAGGTGAGAAGATGCCTCTGGAGTACCCCAGCCCTTACTGTTCTCTCTCCTCTTGCAGGAAGGAAGATGTCTCTATGTGATCCTGCTGATGGCCCTGTACTGGTGCACGGAGGCACTGCCCTTGGCCGTGACAGCTCTGCTGCCCATCGTCCTCTTTCCTTTCCTGGGCATCCTCCCATCTAACAAAGTCTGCCCACAGTATTTTTTAGACACCAATTTCCTCTTCCTCAGTGGTTTGATCATGGCCTCGGCCATCGAGGAGTGGAATCTGCACCGCAGGATCGCCCTCCGGGTCCTCATGCTGGTGGGAGTGCAGCCAGCCAGGTGACTCTGGGGGAGGGCATCTCCTGGGCAGCTCAGGAGGCAGTTCTGCTGTGCTGGGTGCTACCTGAGTGTCCCACGGCAGAGGCCTGGCCACGTCTCCACCTTCTTACCGAGTTTACTCAGCTCTCTGCCTTGGCCTTTGCTCAGAGGCCAGCAGAAGCCTTTGGCTCAGACCCATATCTGAGCTGCACCCAGCCAGGGGGGGTCCCAGAAGCCTTTTTGCTGTCCCTCCACACCAGCCTTGCATCCTGTAGCTGTGATGTGTCACAGAGCCTACCAGGCTGCAGGAACTCAGCTTTCCCTTTTTTCTCTCTTCCAGACTGATCTTAGGGATGATGCTGACCACATCCTTCCTGTCCATGTGGCTCAGTAACACAGCCTCCACTGCCATGATGCTTCCCATTGCCAATGCCATTCTAAAGAGCCTCTTTGGGGAGAAAGACTGCTCCAAGGACATGAAGAGGGAAAATGAAGAAAACCAAGGTACCTGAGGCAGGGCTGTATCATAAGGCAGCTGAGGTCTGTCCTGCTGCCATCAAATGTGTCCCATTTGATTGACTTCACTGGCACGAGTGCCAGGTTTCTTAGCCGCAGCCTAATCTCAGTGCTGGTCCCATTTCAATACCCACTTTGTTACTGTGGTGGGAGTATTGGCATGAACCTTCCTTTGCCCTGTCCCTGCCCCATGCCATGAAGGACACAATGATTCAGAGTTGCTTGGAAAAAGCAAGCAGTGGTGGTTGAGCCACCCTGCTCCATGAAGCTGCAGGTGGCACGAGTGAGAGTCCAGCTCTGTGGGCATGGCAGCGATGGGAGCCACAGGGATGCCTTGCTGTGGGGACAGCCAGAGCCAGGGAGGCTGTGGGTGGGAACAGCTGGGCAGAGGGGTGCTGGGTCATGGTGCACTGCTGCTGCGACAAGAGGGCACTGGGCGGGCAGTGGGAGCAGGTGGGGATGAGGCACAGCCTGCCCCTGGCAGCAGGCAGAGCTGCCCTGTGCAGGTGGGCTGGGGCTGCCTCTCCTGCTTTCCTGTTCCTTCCCCTGTGAGTCTGGAGCCTGAGCTGCAGGAGGAGGGGAGGGCTGGCAGGTGAAACACCAAGGTACAAAGTGCTTTGTGGTTTCCCAGCTGAAGCTACTGCTTAGTGTTGTTCCTAAGCAGGCTGTGGACAGGCTGGGCCAGGGGTGTGCAGCCTCCAGCCCTCTCTTCACAAGTCATTGATCAGGAGCTTGGGCTTCTGGCAGACAGTGATGAGAAGCAGTGAAGCAGAGGTGATGTGGTGAAGTCCCTCTGCATCTACTACTACTGGAGTAGTCGTTGTGGCTTCTCTTTCTTCCGCTAATTAGTAATTGTTCTGCCTCTGAGACTGAAAAGCAAAGGCTTCTTGGTTCCCACTGAGTCCTAAGGCAGAGAAATGAATCCTCAGAAGGAGACTCAAGCATGTGCATACTCTAATAAAGGTATAATTAATCACTCATCACCAATGTCCAGCAATCATGAGGTATTTGTACTCCAGGTTGCTTCTATCACAGCTGCCTTATGAATTTTTGACCATTCACATCCACTGCCCTTGCTGGAGTTCTGTGGGAGCATTGTGCTGTGTCAGTCTGCCTTTAACCTTTGCTCCACCTTCTCAAATGGCTTGACTGTGCGGTTGTGGCTGTAAGTAGAGCAGGGCTTGGGAGCACAAAGCCAAGAGCCCTCTTGTCCCAGACACTGCACAGCACAAGGTTAGCATCCTTGGCTCAGGGCAGTGAGAGAAGCCAGAGCAGGCAAAGGGAGAGGTGTGCAAGGAGAAGCATGCATAAAGGGATGCTTCCCACATCTCCTGGAGTGATGATTTTTTTCTTTTGAGGCAGAAACTTGTGAAAGTGACAAATACAAGTGACAGGGGAGTCAGCTGTAAAGCCTGCAGCATCAGGGGCTCCTGACTCATCCTTTTCTGTGGTCTTGCTGGATGGATGAGCAAAGCTGAGTCCCTTGCAGGAAGCCCTAGCCCTGAAGTCAGTCAAAAGTGACAGATCTGATGTCACACCCAGGTGTGGAGACTTTAAGGTGAGCTCTCCAGGGGGCTCCTCTCTGCTGGGAGTCATCTGTAGCCAGGGCTGGGGCCGTGGCAGCTCTTCAGAAGAAGCTGCTCTCATGTCAGGGTTCATTCATTGTTGGCATCCTGCTGAAGGCAGTCCCAGGCAAAGGGCTCTGTGTGTGGCTGCAGGCTTCTACAGAGGCACACGGTGAGGTCACTTGGCACATCTGCTTGGGCGTGTGCTAAGAACACTCTAGTGGTGTCCAGGAGGCTCAAAAATACTTGGGTGGATAAAATAAAAAACAAAAATAAAAATGAGAAAGCTCTGTTGAAGGCTGCAAAGCATGTATGGGTGTTTGACTGTCTGGAGGTTGCATTTCCCTGAGCAGCTTCACTATCTCCAGGTAGAAATCACAAGGAAACCTTCCTGTCCTTCTCTGCCTGCCTAGAGAATATATTCTGCCAGTTCAGGGATAATTGCAGTCAGAGCTGGAGGTGTTTTGCTGGGTTGCAGACCTGGAAATGATTCTATGGGCAAGTGGGAAGTGTGCCTTTTTGGACACCTGCCTGGTGCTGGCCCCAGCACTGCTGCCTGCACACCTCAGTGGGTGAAAATTTCCTTCTTAGGCCTTTTCAGCTTCTTTGAAAGCAGAAAAATGTTATTAAAGCCAAGTTCATGTAGGACAAGCCTTTCTCCCTCTAAGGCATACAAGAGCCTTGTGCGAGGCGGGCACTGAAGCCTTCTCCTTGTGCCCCATGGGAAGTCTGCACAGCCAGGTCCCACCTCTTGGCCTTTGGACTCTCCTGACTTAGGGACCTGTAGCAATTTTTAACTCCTTTTTACAAGTTTCATAGGAAAAGTTTGCCCTGCAGCAGCTTTGGCTTCCCTCTGCATGGCTGCAAACCTTCCCTGAGAGGTACCTCACAGAGAGTCCTGGGGAGATGGGGATTGGGGCTTGGGCTTGGCAG
This sequence comes from Ramphastos sulfuratus, assembly GCA_013399055.1. Taxonomy (NCBI): domain Eukaryota; kingdom Metazoa; phylum Chordata; class Aves; order Piciformes; family Ramphastidae; genus Ramphastos; species Ramphastos sulfuratus. Next base: position 79,639 of record WBNM01009013.1, on the reverse strand, counting down.
GGAGAAAAATAATGGAAAAATGTTAAGAGGTAGAATGAAGAAGTCTTTGCAGAGCCAGCACTGGGCTTGGAGGGGACAGCAGAGGTAAAAGGCCTTGAGCTAAACGTGTTGGAGGATCAACAGTTAGCCCTGGGTTGATGTTTGTCCTTCTCATTACACCCCCCATGGGCACTGTGGGGATGAAAGCTCAGCGTGTGTCCAAGCCAATTAACTCCAATTGGGTAAATTAGCCATGTGTAGAACATGACAGTGCAGAATGCCCTGCTCCACTGGGCTGGAATGGGCTCTGTGTCTTCAGGGCACGAGAACAAGTCCAGAGACTTTGACCCCTGGGCCCTCTCCGTGAGTTGCTCTTGGTCCCCAGTGCAGAGCTGGGTAGAAGGGGATCGTGGTTCACACTGGGGAGGGATGCAAGGACAGTTGGGCTCTGCTGGAGTGGCAGTGAGAGCAAATGAACTCTGCATGCATGATCTGCAGAGCTTGGGGAGGTGCAGGGGCACAGGCCTCTGGCCCCAGCAACATCCACAGAGCCAAAGGAGAGGCAGCAGAGCCAGGGCTGGCAAGGAAGTGCCCCCTGGGCTGCAGGGCAATAAAACTCAAAGGTGCTGCTCCAATCCCAAGGAGGAGTGTGGAAAATGGGGTTCAGAGCACACTCCTGCTGCCAGCCCCAGGTCAGGCCAGCCCTGCAAGTGCCACATGTGCATGAGCTGTGCTGCAGGAGGTGACTGCACTGTCTCTGGGCTCTGCGTCCATCCCCATGTGTGCCTGGCGTGGTGCTGTGCACCACCCAGCTCCCTGCCAAGGGCAGCATTGCTCCCTCTGGTCAAAATGCAGCCTCTTCACCATTCCAGGTGCTCCTGAGCCCTGCCTCTGCCCCCTGTGATTGGTGACAAGGAGAGCAGTGAGGCAGAGCCTGCGTGGAATGTGCGAGAGGCTCTCTGGGAACCTGGGGTGACTCTAAACTCGTGCTGGGGACTGATTGCTCAGCCTGCAGGGTTTGTCCTTCCCAGAGGGATGCTGCTCTTGGGAATGGTCTTTACTGTTGGGGTGAGTTTTGGAAGACCTGGTATGAAGCCTGATGCCCAAATGAGTCTCACTCTTGTCTGTAGAGAGGCAGTTACAGTTCTGTGGTGGCTTTGCTCCAGGTATTTGCAGGGGGTAAAAATTCATCCCCTGGGAATGGTGCTCCTGAGCAGGGACTGCTCCTGCTGCAACCTGGGCAATGTGTCTCACAGGTACATCAGGCCCCACAGTTTCTGGGTTTGAGAAAGACTGAGGGTTAACACTCCCCTAAAAACCTCACCCCCAAGCCATGACTTGGTGAGGCACCTCCTGGAACTGCTGCTCATGACAAGGATGCCAGAGCCCATCAGCAACAGAAGCAGTTAGGAGACTCAGTGCCTCTGGGCGTTGCAGCGGGACAGGAGCGATGGCAGGAGCAGACAGATTCCATCCCCCCGGGTGCTCCTGACCCCATCCCCACGGTGTGAGCTCACCCTTGGTGTGCACAGCCTCTCCTCTCTCAATGGCAGCTGTCTCCTCCCTCCCTCTGTTTGGTTCAAGGAGAATTTTCTAGATGCTTTGAACTGTTTTAAAGTCCTCATCTTTCTTTTTCAGCATCTTTACAGCAGAATAAACTTTACACTGTACCAACTGAGATGCAGTTTCTGGCAAGTACTGAGGAGTAAGTTAACTATAAAGTTTGTATTAGAGAGCTGAGAGAGAATGACCCCTGAGCTAGAGCAGGCTGTAGGAATGTGGACTTCAATCACTGTCGTGTTTTGGTTACACCAAACATCCCAATCATCAGCAGCCTGATGGCAGAAACCCTCCTCTGTGTGTCCAGCATCCCCTGGCATGCCCAAATCGATGCAGAGATTTTCTAGCCACTCTGAACTGGCAGCCAGAAGTGTCTCCTCCTGGGGAGCTGTGCCTTGCTCTTCTCAGGAACATCAAAGAGGTGGACCCGGTGCTGTAAACCCCCGGGGTCTGCACACTGGTGGTGCTGCCTTGGCAGCGGCCACGGGCACCAAGCATGCTTTCAGCAGCAGTTTCTGCCCTCTCAGTGCCATCCGAGTTTAGTTTTCCTTTTTTCTTTCAGCAGTCCTGTGGACTTTATGCTAAGTGGTTTGAGTTGCCAAGGGACTGGACAGGGCACCCTCAGCTCCTACGGATGGGTGCTGAGGGTGCTCTGCCCTCTGCGAGGCTGCCATCCCGCTGGCAGTTCACTGCAGACCCCTCTGCAGCCCTGGGCTGTGCCCCTGAGGACAGCGCCAGCTTGGCTGTGTTAGAAGTGGGAAAGTTTCCTTCTGTCAAGGCTCTGAACGGCTGCGCTGTGTTCAAATCAGGGCTCTCACCAGATTCTCTTTTGGGCTGTTTTAAAGCAAAGACCTCTCAGAGGAAAAGGAGATGCCCAGCGAAGCTCTCTCAGACCTGAAGAAGGAGGAAGAGTACAAAACAAACATATGGAAAGGGTTCCTCATCTCCATCCCCTACGCGGCCAGCATCGGAGGGACGGCGACGCTGACAGGCACCGCCCCGAACCTCATCCTGCTGGGACAGCTGAAGAGGTATGGGAGCCCATCCCGGAGAGCCTTGTAAATCCTGGGAAACAGAGACGTGTTCCCCATCCCGCTGGGAAACCCCTTCTGTGATGAGAACTGGTTTGGAAAATTCATCCCCTTGGGGAAGATTTGAAGACCTTTGTGAGCAGGGACGGCAGAGGGAGGCTGCGCCCACCAGAGCCACCCGCAGCAGGTTCGCAGCGCGCCCAGCAGGGCTGGCACCGCACTGCTGCCTGCCTGCTTCTCCTGGCTGGTGCTCTGCATCCCGCTGGACTTGGTGGGGCTTGACTCCACACACGCAATGAACCTGGTAGCTGTTTCAGTGGAACAGGCCAGGGAGCGTTTTGTGAGCAATTTCGTCTAGCCCCGTGTGGCAGGAAGGACAAGAAGGACCCCACCATTTGTGACTCATCAAAGGCTGTGTGCGTGGGAACACAGATAAGTGCCACCCCAAGTGCCCAGGGGGATCTCTGTGCTGGCTTCTACCAGCAGTGTGTTCAGGCTGCCCTCAGCACCTTCAGCACCCCTGTGAGGTTCCTGTTCAGAATCCCCAGCAGATGCAGCAGGGTTTCACCCAGGCTGTTGAGGAGCAGCAGTGCAGGAGAGCAGCAGCCAGCTGGAGGGAGACTTTGAGAACTTTCCCATGGAGGCTGGGCTGGGTGAGCTGTGGGTGGCAGTGCTGCCTGGTGGGTTGTCCCAGCACCCCCAAATCTCCTAGTGCCCAGATACCTGCTCCTGCACACAGGGGAATAGCTCTCAGAGGCAGGCTGGCAGTTGTGGGCTGTTGTGCTGCTGATTGCAGGTGTCTTTTGACCCTTACATTGAAGGGCTCTTTTCCCTTCTTGCATTAACCTGATTTTTCCCATTTCCTTAGTTATTTTCCAGAATGTGATGTGGTGAACTTTGGTTCTTGGTTTATGTTTGCATTTCCTTTAATGCTGATTTTTCTTCTCATGGGATGGCTGTGGATCTCCATCCTGTATGGAGGAATCAACCTCAGGTACGTCTGCATTCACTCTGCATGTACCTACTGTGGCTGTAGCAGCATTGTGAAACACATCTTCACCTGCTGATAGCACCCAGGATGGTCTCCTAGGCAGGGGGAGGGCTTCCTAACAGCTCAAAGTGCTCAGGCTGTAACAAGTCATTTAATTTTAGGAAGCTGATACACAGCAGGAAGGTTGTGGAGGCATCTGCTGGCTGCGTGCACTCTGCCTGATGCACACTCGGGCAGGGCTGTCAGCAGCCTTCACTCATTTCAGCCCCTTCTGTAAAGGCTGTTTTACAGCCTGACCTGGGCCTGTGGAGGTCAGTGGCAGGTTTTCATCAACAGAAGGAAAAGCAGGATCAGACTTTGAGAGCCAGTATGGAATCCTGGGTACCCTGGAAACCAAAAATCTCCTAGAACATGCAAGAGCCAGGGGCAGAAACTTGGGTTGGGAAGGGATTACCTCCCAGCAGGGCTGGGTTTTACAGCACTGTGTTAATCTGTAACTGACAAGAATGTGTTTTCCCAGCAAAGCCTTGCTGGATACATGAAGCCCTTGGTGCAAACTACTTAAAATGGTTGCAGCATTGCTGCTTCACTTGGAGCCCTTTCCCCTCTCTGCACTCTTGTTTGGGCTAGTAACAAACTCACAGTCCTGCATCCTCCAGGGACCATGCAGAATATTTAATATTTAGAAAAGTCTTTAATTGTTATTTTGAGTCTAAAATGTAAATACAAGGGGGGGGGTGGGGGGTGGGGAAGGGAACAGGTGTCTAAATATTTACATTGTCTCAGAGACAGGAAAAGCCCAATGGGAAAGTTGCAATCCAGAACATGCCAAATGCTGGCCCTTAAATTGCTGGTGGAGCTTCACAGGAGGCTGTGCCTGGGGCTCGTGTGGTGAGGAGCCTGAGTTTCAGTGCCACGGCGAGGGCTGAGGCATGCCCCCGTGCCCTGCTGGCATGGCCCTGGGCAGTCAGGGAAGCAGCGGCTGGCCGGAGCCGCGGGCGCAGCCGAGCTGCTGCTGTGCAGGCAGGACGTGCTGCTGCCTGTTTTGCTTGGCTTGGCTGGAAGAGCTGGGCCAGCACAGATACCACAACTCCCCCGGGACGAGGTGCTGTGGAAGAGACATCCTGGAACTGCTCAGGGACAGCCCAAGGTCCGCAGGAGTTTGCTGGGCTGCGTGGACTGGAGTGGCTCAGGGAGTGCAGCACAGGACAGCAGAGGGACAGCAGTGCGACAGCAGCCTGGGTCTGCTTGAATCCAAAAGACATTAAAAGGCATCAAGAGTGAGCTGGAGGGCTGTCAGTAAGACCTCCTCAAAACCAAGAAGTTGAAGGACCAAGTGTAGCTATTTGAGGCTTAAGAACTCGCAAATGATCAACCCTGCCTCTGTGCAGAAGGCCCAGCCTTGGGACCCCCTCGAAACAGTTCAGGAAGTGCAGGCACCGTGGAGACAGCACCGCGGAGACTGGTGGATGCCCCTGGTGCAGGAGGTTGTCTTTGTAGCTTTAAGCAAGATCACAGGCAGGGCTGGACCAGGTGCAGCACCCATGGGATGCGATGGGAGATGAAGTGCAAGATGTGAATGCATCATTTGTATGCACATGCTAAAAAGGATCAGGCAGTGTGTGGTCAACCTGGGCCAGCTAAGAGGTTTAGCCAGGAGCACATTAACATTCCCAGCCAGTTAGAAATGCCTCACATTTTTTGCTGATCCTTAGCAGCATCCTAGGATCACCCAGGAAATGGCAAGTGGCTGGAGAAATGAATAGGCAGATTAATTTTCCACTGATTTTCCATGTCACCCTCTTCCGAGTTCTGCCCAAATGGGTATCTGCTGGAGATGAGGAAATCCTGCAAAGCTGGAACTTTGTTTTGGCAATCACAGCCTGTGCTGGAGGGGAGTTTTCAGAATATAAATGACAGAAAAGTTCTGACCCTCTGCAGGGTCTCCTCCATATGAATGCAGGGAGAAGGGATATGTGAAATTGAGTCTTATTGCCCTCGTCTACACCAGAGACCCTCACCAGCAGTCTTTGTGATCTGCAGTGCAAACTGAGCTGCCAGAGGTGTGCAGCTCTGTGCAACTTGCAGAGCAGGCACTGCAGAAGTCCCCTGAGTGGTGCAGATGCTGCAGTGGCAAATGCAGCATTTCTGAGTGTCACTGCTGTGAGGGGCATGCAAATGTGGCTCTGTGTTTCTTGGCAGGGGCTGGAGAACAAAAAAGTCAAATATAAGAGTGGATGCAGAAGCCCGAGCCAGAGAAGTGATAAAGGAGGACTATCAGAAACTGGGTCCCACAAAGTAAGTCATGAAGGTGGGCCTGAGACTGAAACCAAGTGGGTTGGAAATGCCTTCAGAGTGGAGAACTGAAGGAAATGGGTTTTGAGAGGGAAGTCAAGGAGGTGTTTCCACTCAGAGTGTAACCTGGAAAGCCAAAGTTTGCTTTCCACACATTCCAGCCTCTCCACCTTCAGTAGCAGGAATAATTGCAAACAGCAGCTTGCACCCAGATCTTCCCAAGAGCAAAGGTCACGTTAGAGTGAGTTTCTGCTGGGCTGGTCACTCACTGCTGGTAGCTTTTCTCCTCCAGTCCTGTGTGCTGTGTGCTAACCACCGCAGGCTGGACTTTGAGGGGCTGTGCATTCCTGCTCTGCAAAGCAGGAAGCATTTCCTGGGGAGGCTGATGAATCCCATGGCAGACCTCAGTCATCTGGGCTGTGGATGTACTGTAAGAGAACATAAGAGCTGCCCAAAGAAAATCCATGGACAGACGCCAGTTCCCTGTCGTGGACTGCTGAGTTCTCCTGGGCAGCTCCTTCAGCTGCCTTAGTCAGGCGAAGAGCAAACAAGAGAGTCCTGCTGCTTCTCTGAGTTCCTCAGAGGCCTTGTGTTCTGGAAAAGGCTTGCTGCAGGTTGCAATGATGTGATCGTATGTGGGAGACTCATCAGAAACAAGCACAGGTTTTGGACGTGGGAGGAAGGCCAGAAAAGGGGCAGCAAGAAGGGCTGAGTGTCCCCAGGAGCAGCCAGGGTGATGCTGTGGAGGTGCAGCGATGTTTGTGTGGTGCTCTCCCTGCTGTAATTATTGCTGCTGTGGGGGACATGGAGTGGTTCTTCAAAGCCAATTGCCTGTGCCTGGGCTGCAAATGAAAGAAATTGGTTTATTTATCCAGTGCATTATGGAGCAGCCTGCAAAATGTCTCTGAAAGAATCAAAGTCCCACTTTGAGGTCTAGGAGTAAGAAAGTCCATTAAGCTGTGCTTTACCAATTTGATTAGCAGCCCCAGAACTTGCATCAGTGCAAGTGGCCCCTTCCCAGGGGCTTAAATGCCTTCCCTTATGGTCTGGGAGATTTAAAGCAGTGTTTTGATGCACTGTCTTGGTTAAATCTTGACTCCACTGGAGTTTTAGTGAGGGACAATGCTGGCTACCTGCTGCTTGTTCTGCGTCTTCGGGGAATTATGTTTAGGTTTTGACCTTGAAGCTTGTTCCTGCTGGTTTAGAAACTATCTGAATCTCAGCCACCCTTTTGTGCTGCTTCAACTGGAGTGAAGCAATCCCTAGCTGCCCACGCCCATGGGACATCCCAGAGGGCAGTGGTAAGAGGAATGACCATGAGAAGCTGCTTGGCCTTTCCTCTCCACCACGGCCAGTTCAACCTTGCCTACGCCTGTTGTGGCATTGCTGATGCCCAGCTTGTCTCTCTAATGTCTTCCAGGATGAGCTAACTGCTGGCAAACAGCAATATTGGCAAACAGATTTACAGTCCCCTGCAGTGTTTCACCATGGTTAGTTGTGGAAAACCAGCCTGGCTTTGCCCCAGGCTGCTGCAGCCTGAGCTGCCTGCTTGTGCTGGCCTCCTCCACCCCTTCAGCTTTCTAACTGCACTGCTTTTCATTTTAGGTTTGCAGAACAGGCCATTTTCTTCTTCTTCTGCATATTTGCCATCATGCTTTTCTCCAGGGATCCCAAATTCATTCCAGGTTGGGCCAGCTTGTTTGCACCAGGGTAAGAGTTTATTTTCATTCCACTCTCACATTGAGGTTCTTGGGTTTCTGACTGTGTTGCTTAACACAGCAGCTTAGGTTTCCTGGAGTGAATGGAGCACAGCTTCTTGCAGCAGAGCCAGCTTCATTGTTTCTGTGGCCTGGAGGAGGCAGATGAAGCCCAGAGGGAAGTTGGCATGTGTCTGTCTGAGGACATCCCTAGGGATTTCCTGTTGGGAATGCTCTCTGTAGGAGCATTTACAGCAAAATAAGAAATTCTTTATGCAGTTTCACTGCAGACTGAGAAGAGGTGGCAGGAGCTGGCCCCAGGTTCTCTCCTGCCTCTTTGGCAAGTTTATCTGCCCTGTGCCATCCATACCTTGGGAAGAGAAATGGAACAGCAGTTGGGGAATACTAAAGCTCTGAGAGGGTTGTTGGTTCTTAGCAGAAGAGACCTTTGAGCTGTTGGATGTTCTCAGTAAAGCCCTGGCTTAACCCAGCAGAGCAGTCATGGAGCTCGGAGCCCCTCCAGTCCATCTCAGGGCTGAGCCCTTTGCTGCCTGCAGCCTGCCTGCCAGTCTGAGCACTGCAGGGAGCTCCTGTGCAGATGGGCTCTGCCTCTCTGCCGCAAGCCGAGGGGAGTTGTCCTCACAGCCCCTCCTGGGCTGCCCACAGCTCCACAGTGGGAGCAGTCTGCTGGGGACTACATCTTGGTCTTTACATTTGCAGAGCAGCTTTTTTAGGGGGTTCGGAGCCCACTGCAGAAATGTAGCTTGAGAGGGAATTATAAAGAAAATACCTGTGAACAATGAGGGTCTTTCAACTGGCTGGGAGCTTGTAATCTCCTTTGGTAAATCCCTGTTCTCATAGCTGTTGTGTTTCCACAGGCCTGTGCCTCTCACCAGTGTTTCTGCTGCTTTTGGACAGGTTCATCTCGGATGCAGTTACAGGAATCACCATTGTCATCATCCTCTTCTTCTTCCCCTCACAAAAACCTTCCTTCAGGTGGTGGTTTGACATGAAAGGTAAGTAGGAGACAACTCCAAGCAGGAAGTTTGCCTGTGCCTGTGGTCTGGTAGGGCAGGCATGGAGCAAGAGCCAAGACCTTTCCCCGTGGCCCTGCACCAGCCCACAGCAGCAGCCTGGCTGCAGTAGTGTTGCTCGAAGGTGCAATCTGATTGTGCAGAGGCTTTGTTCCGAAGTGCAAGAAGAGATCCAGCAGCTACTGCCCTGCTGCCAGCTGCAGGAATGATCAACAGGGGTGTCAGGCATGATGCCAGGGTGGGCTGGAGAGATTTACTGTAGCAGATCTGGTTGTGAAACAGAGGTTTGGTTGCTGAGTCCCAAACAGCTTCTGTCCTTCGGGAGGGAGCACAGAGCCCTGGCAGGGTGGAGCTGAATGAGTTGTCCATGTGCTCTTCCTCAGCTCCTAGAACTACATAGAATTTGAACTCCTAAAGCCCAAACTCTCCAGCAGGTTGTGATACCAGGAGTCTTTTCAGGTCTTGGGTTTGTCCTCCAATCCAATGACATACAAATAGGAAGCCATAAACCACTTGGAGTAAGAGATGGTCTTAGCGTGGAGATGCAGCTGATGGAGGTCCCCCATGGCTGGTGCAGCACTATCTGGGGCCCTGGCAGCACAGCACTGAGTGAGGTGCATTGGCTGTGTTGTTCCTGCACAGGAAGGGGTCTCCTCAGGCCTGCTCTGGATAAGACACAGGTGCTCTTCTCCAGCAGAGCACTACAGTCCCAGCAGTGCACCCTTCCCTGTGGCAGAGCTCACTGCATCCTGCCTTAAAGGGTGGCCTTTAGGCGAGAGGAGCCCCCGATAGAAAACTGGTAGTGGTTGAGTGGCAGGTGGAAAATCAATAACATCTGCACCATCTAAATGGCAGGAAATGTCCTGCCACAGCCTGCCATTCCCTGAGGACAATGCTCTGGCTGCTGCAGAAGGAAATGAACATGACAGTAAATGTTCCCTCGGGAAGGCCTCAAGGAAAACTAAGTGCTGCATTTTTTTTATGTTCCTTTTGTTTTAAGTTCAGTGTCTGCCCTAGGAGACTCCATCTGCATAGTTCAACCACCAGCAGCTCATGGGCAGTGAGCTCCAGCACTGTCGTCAGCCTCCTGACACCATTCTGTCAGCTGATGCCTGCTGTGCCCCCCCCGGGGGTGTTTGACACAGCTTTTCTCTTCACCCAGCACCCAACACCGAGATGCAGCCCTTGCTGACCTGGAGGAAGGCCCAGGAGACAGTGCCCTGGAACATCATCCTGCTGCTGGGAGGGGGCTTTGCCATGGCGAAGGGCTGTGAGGTGAGGCCTGGTGCAGCTGGCAGCCAGCAGGGCTGGGGTTTATCAGTGTCACTTGGGGTCCTCATCTGGCTCTGGGGGTTGATGCCTGTGGGGTCACAGCACTTGCAGGAGAAGTCTCACCTCAAGTCGCAGCCATGCACAGCAGACATCTGAGGGGTTGAAGAGATCTTGCAACTCCTTCCACTCCTTTCACTGCAGGGATGCAGGAGCCCCACTCTGAGGTGATTTGCTCTCCCTCTCTGCAGGAGTCTGGTTTATCTGTCTGGATAGGAGGTCGTCTGCATCCCCTGGAGGGCGTCCCACCGCCCGTGGCTGTCATCCTCATCACCATTGTCATTGCCTTATTCACAGAGTTCGCCAGCAACACAGCCACTATCATCATCTTTTTGCCTGTCTTGGCAGAGCTGGTAAGGTGGTCCCATGGCAAGCCCAGCTGCAAATCTGCTCCCTTCCTCTCCCTGCCTCTTGGGTGGGCAGGTTTGTGTTGTGCCTGTGCTGCGATGGGCACCACAAGGTTCATTCATCCCTGGGCTTCAGGCACTTTGGAATCCTTGGGAGCAACACAGCAAGAGCCTGTGGGGTACTGTGGATACAGAAGGGTGATAATCCTTCAGCTGTTGGTGGGAGAGGTGATTGCTTACCACAGGGTGTGGGCTGCAGGTCTGCACTGGGTACTCACTGCTTGCAGTCTCTGATCTGTGTGCCTGGCACCATCTCTGCTCCCTGCTGTCTTTCAAGGCCATTCGCCTGAGGGTGAACCCTCTCTACTTGATGATACCAGGAACCATAGGCTGCTCCTATGCGTTCATGCTGCCAGTCTCAACACCTCCCAACTCCATTGCATTTTCCTCTGGGCACCTGATGGTGAAGGACATGGTAAGTGCCTTAGGGGCAGACCCTACCAGACTGAAAGCAGGCAGCCTAAGCAGAGCTTCCAGAAGAGGCATTTCCCAGGCTGTTACCCCTGCAGTGTTCAGTGAAGTGAAAGGACAGAAGTCTGGCTCTGCTCTCAGCAGTGTCTGAAGGCACAGCGCTGTGGAAGGAGCCTTTACAAAGGCTGCCCCTGTGCAATTTGGAGTCGCCATGGTCTTGAATGTGCTCAGCATCTCCCAGGCCCTACTTCTGGTCCTGCCAGTGTCAGCAGCTCAGCTTTCATAGGTTTCTGGATGCAGGAAACATTCCACAGCGTGGTGAACTAAAGCTTGTGAGTAAAAATTAGACTCAGTCCCAGTTCCTGCTCACATTCCTGAGGCTGAGCAGATGTTAATGCTTTTGGTGGATCAAAGCTCGCTAAGCACCTGCAGAGTGGCCTCTGTGGCTTGTGAAAGCCCACTGAAGATGTTGCTAATATTCATAGCAATGAAGCCTTCCCTTTTTGTAGTCTTTATGTTGAAATGACTTTGTGCTGCAGAGGCTGTAGCTGCTCAGTCTAAACTCAACATCTGCCTTTGTGTTTCTCTTGTAGGCAAGAACTGGGTTGCTCATGAATCTTATGGGAGTTCTGCTTCTTAGCTTGGCTATGAACACATGGGCCAAGAGCATCTTCCAGCTGGGGACCTTCCCTGCATGGGCCAACATCCATGCAGAAAATGCCACCTCAGTCTTGCCAGCTGTAGAAAATGTCACTTTAAGTGCACTAAATAAAATATGAACAAAGCTACCCCTGGGGAAGGACTCACTCACTTAGGACTTGGGCACTGGAATCGTCAGAGTGTGCACAGGAGAGCCCCATGGCAGCCCACACTGTGTGGGACCCTCTGGTTAAATTTGGCTTTCAGGAATCCTGGTCAGTGTCACAGCATCCATTTGTTCTGTCTCTGAAGACTTCTCCCCACCTTCCACAGGGACCAGCCAGGCTCTCCCAGAGCCCACCTGCTGTAGGTGGTGGTCGTTAAGGGGACAACCCTGTAAGTGTTGAGCATCTTTGGACAGGTGCTTCTCCCACCATGACAGCTTTGCTGCTCCAGCTTCTGACAGCCTACCTCATGTTGGAGAGTAGCCCTGGGGCCAGGCTGGAGGGAACTGGGCTATTGGAATGCAGCCCAGTGTGAGTGAGCACCTCTGGGTACAGCTGAGGGAAGGCTCTGGCTGGCTGCTCCTGGCAGGGTGTGAGGGATGGGGTCTGGATACCACCTCGGGAGCAGCTCTCCCCTGGAGGATGAAGACTTGCTTCAGGTGTGTGTGTGTGAGGGGTGGTTCAGGAGGTTTCAGTAAGGGCCTGGTGCACTGCTCCAAGCTTTGGAAACAGGCAGGCAGCAGATTGTTTCCAAACACACTCAGTGTTTGGACAGCCTGGAGCAGGAATTGCTGCCTGGCTCTTTGCATTGAGGGCACAGATGGAGGCTGGGACCAAATTAACTTCTGCTGTAACTCTGGGCATCGGTGGTGGCTCCACCAGTGGTGAGTGTGGCCAGGCTGAGGTCTGTGAAGGTGACTCACTGGTGAGTGCCTCACTGAGTCACAGCTCAGTGCACAAGCTGCACTGGAGTGCTAATGACACTTCTGGAAAAAAGGGCTTTGATTCTTAGCATGGTTTGAAGCCAGGCCCTTGGGTACTGCTGGTGCAAGCACTGTGAATTTGCTCTGATTGCAGCACCACTGCAGCTAAGTTGTTATTTTCTATAAGAATCTAAAATGTGCATCTGAAAGGATCAGTTGTGGCAATAGGCAGGTGGAGTGGCACAGGAGCTGTTTCTTGCTTTAGGGGAGGTCAGTGACTGGGCGTCGCATCACTGGTGATGGGAGACTGGCTCAGGGTGGGGATCCAGTGCATCCCCCTGCTCTTGTGCTGCAGATAACCCCCAGGGCTAGGAGGGAAAGCTGGCAGGGTGATGCTCCCCTGCCACACCTGCTGCTGCAGGGGATTACCCTGGGGTCATGGCATGGTGGTGAAGGGCTTGAACTGAAACTCCCAAAACCACTTGAACGTGGAACTTCGATCAGTCAAGTTAAACAAAATCCTTAATGTTCAACAAACTCCCTCCTGATTGTGGAAAACTTAAAATAAAGCACATTTGTGAGCACCTCACCTGGTCCTGTTTGCTCTGTCTGCTGAGGGAGAAAGCAAGGCCAAGCCTCCCCCTGCACTTCACCCCCCGGTCTGGACAGCGGTTCCCCAGCAGGAGCAGGAGGGCAGAGAGGTCTCTCTCCTCATCTGAGCAAAATGGAGCCCTGCTAAGCAGTGGAGCCGTGGGAAGGCTTCCAGCCTAGCATCTCAGGCTGCTGTGCTAAAGAGGGGGACCCCCAACAGCTGGCTTGGGTCCCCACTTCCCTGGGGCAGCTCCTTGCCAGCTGTGTGCTAGGTCTGGGCACCGTGGTTCTGCATGGGCACTCCTCGTGGTCCCTTAGTGAGGATGGGCTGAAGGAGGAAGGGAAAGCTGCTGCCTGTGGGTCCCTGCCTCACTGACTGTCCTGGGTGCCGAGGGCAGGCTGTACCCTGCTGTGGGGGAGCAGATCAGGCACTGGCACAGAGCTGTCTCTGTCCCTGCAGCCTACAGGGCAGACAGTGAGGGTCTTTGGATCATTTGATTGCCAGGCTCAAAGGATGAGACCCAGCCCAGCTCTGTGGCGCATGTGGGTGTCACAGGTGTACAGAGAGTCTCACCTCTGCCTGGTGTATTCTGGTTGAATCCAGCAGGATGATTTTTCTTGGGCAGGAGAGCAGAACTGAGACCACAAAGCTCATGTAGAGGCCCCCAGAAATCACTTGCAGTGTCCTGGCGTGGCTGTGGCACTGCCTGGCCAGGGATCAGAAGGGACTGCACAAATGCAGCCAGGGAAGGGTTGTCATCTCTCTGCCAGCATGGGAAACTGAGGCAGAGAGAGACCAGGGACTGACCCACAGTCACACAATGGTGCCTTGGCAGACCTGGGGAAGGTGTGAGGAGCACCTGGCTGCCAGACCTCTGCTGTAGCCACAGACCTGGCTCCTGCCAGCTCTACCAGCAGCCTCTGCCGTTCCCAGAGCAACTGCTTTAGTGGGTATGGGTGACATAATCCCACTTGTTCATGTCCAGGCATCTGTGAGAACAGGACTGCTCTGGCCTGCTTCATTTCTAATTGTTTTTTTTAACAGAGAAGATTTAGTATCCGTGGGGCTCAAGGAGGGAGTGCTCCACATGAGAAGTTGCTATTCTGGTACTGCTCCTACTCAGGTTTGCCAAAAGCAGCTTTAAAAGGTAACTCAACCTCATTACTCTTGAGGGGTCTATGATGTGAGCAGAGATATGAGAGTTCCCAGGAAGGGCTCTTCGAGTACTGTACCAACCTTCCATAAGCTCAGCTGCCTTCTTTAAGGGACCTTTGCCCCACTCTGCAGCCATGGAGCAGCCCTCACAAGAGCCATTCACATCAGCAGCCTGCTGCTGAATTTTAATGGACAGGAAATGCCTCTCACCATTGAAACTCGTGTCCAGAATAGCTCTGCCTCACTCTTTGATGTTCCCCACCGAACCCCCGACCAACGTCCACATATTCTGAGACACAGGGAGAAAAAATCACTCTGGTTTATTTACAGTAGGAAACCATTTTGTAGTATTTTGTGTCCCAGAAGCATTCGAGTTCTTTACAAACTGTTCACACAGAGGAGCTGCTCTGCAAGGTCCTCACAGCAGTGAGTGCTGCTGAGGCTGAGCTTAGCTCTGTCTGGTCAGGAGAGAAAGGCAGAGACTCCTGCAGCAAACGAAAACCCAGGACAGGGGAAATTCAGCTCCTGCAGGTCGGGTAGCCTTGGCTCCTTCATCACTCATGGAAAGGCCATTGCCGGGGTTTGCTCTGTGCCTACAGCGCAAGCTGCAGAAGTGGTGAGGTCTCTATGGGACACCTTAGTGAGGCTTAGAGGGGGCTAGCAGAAAGGTGAGGCCAATCTTTTTAGCGGGGCCTGTTGTGACAGGACAAGAAGCAGTTTTAAATCAGAGCAGGGAAGGTTTAGACTGGATAGAAGGAAGAAATTTTTTACTCTAAGGGTGGTCCTGACCCTGGCCCTGGTAACCCAAGGAGGTGGTAGGTGCTTCATGGCTGGAACCCTTCCAGTTCAGCTTGGATGTGGCTCTGAGCAGCCTGCTCTGGTGAAGATGTCTGAGGAGGTTGGACTGGACAACCTTTAAAAGTCCTTTCCAACCCACAAGATTCTGTGAGTCCATGAAGCCTAAGAAGACACAGTCTGACTCTGCAGCCTGATCTGTTCTTCTGCAGGTGAGTTTTAACAAGCAAAGAATTAGCACTAAGGAGCTGGTTTTCCCCACACCATGGCTAGAATCGGCAGAGTAAATCATCAGCAGGTGCTGATGATACTGCCAGGAAGTAGCTTCAGCCTTAAACCAGTCCTGGTTTAGTCTTCCTTGCATCTTCTCCACTCAGTCATTTTCCTAATCTGTGCAGTTCACATTCCCCATGTCCCACCTGGGACACAGCTGCTCCTTTCTGCTGCGTCCCCTCCCGGCACTGTCACTGTAGCAGGGTGACCCTGGCACTGCCCGTTTGCACTGCCCTGACACCCACTCTGTGAGCACTGCAGCCTGCAAAGCAGGAATGCATCTGAACTCTTCGTCCTGCCGGGTAGAGTCTCCGTCACTGACCAGAGCAAAGCCAGGCTGCGCTTCCCGGCTGCGACAGAGGAGCCCCCGAGGAGCGAGCCAGCCGCGGGCACCAGAGCCCTCCCCTGCCTCCTGCTGGAGCACAGCAAAGTCTAAGCCAGGGATGTTGGAACATTGCAGAGCTCAAGCTCTACACAGACTGGAGCTTGTAGAGCAAGCAAAGCCCCTGGGAGCTTGCCCACAAGTTCCCCGGGACACGAGGTGGAAAAGGTACCTCAGAGCATCCCGGAGGACACAGTGTACGCCCCCCGGGCACCATCCACCCATGCCTCCCAGCTCTCCTTCGCTTGCTCAGTTTTCCTCAAGCCTCCCCCGCCCAGCCGCCTGCAGTCTCTGAGCTGAAATGCAGGCAGGGCTCCGGGCCCCTGGGCAGACCGCGGCCGCAAGGTGTCAGAGCTGCCTCGCCGAGCTGCGTCTCCCGCCCGCCGCCGGGCCCCAGCCCGCTCCGCTCCGCCCCGCGGCTCTCCGGTAGACGAAGGCTGAAGCCAAGGCGCGCTCGTCCATCCTGTCCTGGAGCACAGCAGACCTCGGCGGCTCTGGCCCCTGTAGGGGTTCTAAACTGGAGGAATGAAACAGAATATAGCCTAGATTCTGGGTGGTCCGCAGCGGGGGAAAACCTGGGTCCGGCTTTGCACACAAACGCCTCTTGGTGCTGCCTGGAGCCGCTGGTCGAGCATGGATCCCACCCAGGCTTCGGCTTTGCAGGCTCAGAAAACGCTCAGCACTGTGCTGTGGCCTTGGGTGCTTTTCTAATGCGTTTGTTTCTAACGTGGATGGATTCCTTCCTCCCTTCATTCCGCCCTCCCTTCCTTCCTCCCTTTTCTTCCTCCCTTTTCTTCCTCCCTTTTCTTCCTCCCTTTTCTTCCTCCCTTTTCTTCCTCCCTTTTCTTCCTCCCTTTTCTTCCTCCCTTTTCTTCCTCCCTTTTCTTCCTCCCTGGCTAGTGCCTCTGCCCAGCTTGAGCCTGCCAGAGCTTCTCACTTGGTGTTTGTGCTGCAGGGAACCAGAAGACCTTTGCTCTACCAGCCACATGGGAAAAAGAGAAACTCCAGCAATGAAGCTGAGCTGTGGAGAGCAGAAAGGGCCTCGTCTGGTGCCTGAGCAGCTGAGGAAGCAGAGAGAGGTTTGCTCTGCTCACTCGTGCTCATGGTTGCCTGTCCTGCCGTGACTGCCGCTCTGGGGGCTCTGGCCCTGGCCCCCAGGGTGGGTGCTGCTCTCCCTCTGCTCCATCCCTGGGGTGGCCAGAGCAGGGCTGACCTCTGGTCCTGGGACCTCTCCCACCCAGGAGAGCATGAGAAGATCCCAGGGGCCTGACTGTTCCCACCCAGCCAGAGGGCTGGGCACAGGACAACAGGTCCCAGTAAGCAGTGGGCTCAGTGGTGGCTGGGGGAGCTGAACCCACAAGCTCAGCTTAGTGTGAGACTGCCTGGCAAAGGGGCCAGTGTGGAGGGAGCCCAGGAATGCTCCCACCACCCCCCAGCTCCATGCAAGGGGTAGGCAGGGGGTGGTGAGAATCCTCCTCTTTGGAGACACAACCGAGGAGCAAACAGCAAGGGCTGGTCCTTGTCCCCAGCGAATGGGTGGCTGAAGCTCTGTGGCCTGCACGTCCCAGGGAACTGGGAAAGGTTCAAGCTTGAAGTTTGTTTTCCTCTGCTGGGACTGTGGGATGAGCCTGGGAGCAGTTTGTGCACCCTGTGCATGAGCTCACTCTTTCAGCACAAGGTTTGCTGGACCCTTTGAGCCACAATGGATGTCTGAAGGAGGAAAAGTTCTCCCTGAGGCAGAGCCCAGCCTCCTGGCTGGCTGCTGGAGAAGGCAGGTGATTTCCCAAGAGGGGTGGTGACACCCAGGCTCCGTGTGATGCTTGTTCCATCTTCGTCACTCCGTGTGGCATTGACTCACTGCAGCTATGCCATGTTCTGCCACAGCAGTAAGAGCAGAGGAGCACAAAGCCCAGGCAGTGCTGTGTGTCCTGGCTCTGCCCTGCAGAGGGGTCATTGCCCAGCTTTCACATGCCAGTTTGCCTGCTCACTTCAGCAAGTGCTAGATCTGAATTGCCTTAAACCATCTTTTTATTTCTTGAGGCTTACCAGTGCCAGCTGCCTTGGTTTCCTATCCTGCACCCAGGATCCTTCCTCAGCAGTGAGGCACTGGACCATGAAGAGTTTTCAAGCAAGGCTGGAGCTTGCAAGACTCTCTGCTTCTGGGTATGTAGTGTCTGCTCTAACCTCTCTCCTCCCTCTGTCTTCATAGCTGCTAAATTGCCTTTTCCCACTGAAAACTTCTCATTTTCTAGTCAAAGTCTCCTTCAAAGCCCAACTGAGAGTGAGGGCAGATGAGGATTGCCTGGCTGGGTTTAATCCTGGGGACAGGCTCGGTATGTCCAGCAGGTTTTCTGGTCTCTAGAGAGTCACTGCAGATGCGAGGCCTGAGAAGTGATATTCCTTCCCAAATATCTGTTTTCATTAGACATTTAAATAGTTTTATGGGACTGCCTGCAGTGGCCAAATTCCTATCCTTGAAGATATCCTCTGTCACTGAAGCTTCAATGTGGAACTGTTTCCTCTGATCAGCTCTGTACTTCTCACCCTTAGACCTGCAGATATTTGTTTGGTCTCCTCTTCAGAGGCAGAGTGAGCAGAAACTGCTCTATTGATCATCTTGTAATTACAGCTGCTCTAAAGATTTCCACAGCAGCCAGGAACCTCCTCTTTCTCCCTCAAGCATCCTCTTAGCAACCACCAAAGCCACCCGTAGCCACTGCCAAGGAGCTGACCTCTCTGAATGACTTTAGGAGGATGTTTATAGGATAATACTTTGCTTTTCTGGGCTGGTGTTAGAGGAGGAGCAGCCACATTGTTCTTGCTGCTTGATCTCTCAAGACACTGCTTGCTTCCAGGGGATATCTCTGTCCCAGCTACTCAGGCCAGCAGGGACACAGAGAAGAGTGAGACCAGAGGTGCTCAGAGAAGGATATTAAAGGACCCAGGAGTGGCCATCTGGAGAAAGCCTTCCAGTGAGTGCATTTCTGAACTGCCTCTGCTGACAGCCAGGTGCTTGCTTTTTTTACAGGAAGAGAGCCCAGGTCTGCTGTGAAGAATTTCTGCTCCCAAAGGTGTGCAGGATTGTGGCAGACCTGTGGCTGATTTACTCCAAGCCCATCCCAGCAAGCAGCAGAGAGCTGCGGACCTTGTTTCTGCAGTGCTCTGGCATCACAGCAGTGACAGGAGGCCTCTTTTACAACTGGCTCTTTGGTTCCCTGGAGTACTCCTGGCATGTCTCCGTGGCAGTGGCCATCTCCTTCAGCCTGCTCCTTCTCCTGACCCTTTTCCTGGTGCACCCTGCCCGTTGTGTCTTCACTATGGTCATGCCTATCCTGGGTACCAAACAGGGCCGGAAGCTTCTGCTGTCCACGTGTATCATGATAGCAGCAGTGAACATCACACCCAACATCATCAGCAACATCAAGAGCATTTTGCAGGTCATTCAGTGCATCTGCAAGAACTCCTCCGAGAGCCTCCTGAACTCCACTGCTCTGCTGGATGGAGCCTACAGGGAGTTTGGGCATGCAGTTCGAGAAGCTCTCCAATCCATCCACTTCTACAGGCCTATGGAGGGACAACTCCGCTTCTCTGTGCTGCAGAACAGCTCCTTCATTCACCAACAGATCCACCTGGCTGGCCAGAAGGTCTGGAGGGACTTCCTGGCTGCTGAGGCACTGGTCAAAGGCTCTGCACAAGTAGGCAACAGGCTGGTTGCTGCCTTGTCCATGCTCTATCTCTGCTTTGAGTCCACCTGGTATTTGAAAAACTACCTCAGCGACCTCCACTTTGACAACTTTTACATCACCAGGAGGCTGGAGCAGTTAGCTGCGGACAGCCAAGCAGCCGACCTGCTGCTGGGCTGGCCCAGGAAGCTCATTCGACCAACAGGCTTGAGGCTGTCCCGGGAGGAGCTGACGTCGTGCCTGGTGCAAGCCATGCTCCTCAACCTGGCCCTGCTGCTGCTGCTGCTGGTCGTGGCCACGGAGCACTTGGCCTTCAGCATGGCAGACACCGCAGTGACAAAGGCAGCTCAGTTCTCCACCGTGCCCGTGGCCCTCAACATCAAATACAGTGTAAGTGCTAGGGGCTTTCCTCGCCCAGGAACCTTGCTGGGCCCCGGGTCACAGGAGGGGGTGGTGTGGACTGCAGTCTCTGTGGCTTAACACAACCCTCACTGCCCTTTCCAGCAGCCAGCCGAGCAAGCAGCAGGCTTGGAGGGGAGGAGGTAGAAGCACAACTTCAGCTGCACAACCTCAGCTGCTCCTTTTGGTGCATCAAAGAGCAGCACATAGAAATGACAGCCCCCTGGGAGTGAGGAGGGGAGCAAAGCCACTGCTGACACAGGGCAGTCAGGTGGCCTTCTGTCTCCAGGTCACTCCCCTGAGCAGGGTGGGGGAAGAAGCCCTCTCCGCAGTGTGGGTGCAAGCACAGAAAGAAGGGGAAGCAGAGGAACAGGTCTCAGCTGTGAGGCCATGTCCCCTTCTTGCTGCACTGGCTGTGCCCTTGGGAGTAAGCTCAGCTTGCTGCCTCCCCCAGGCAAGCCTCTGCACAAACTCTCCCAGTCTGTACCTATTTTAATATCCTTTATCTGGACTGGTTCTGGTCTAGTGCTGGAGCTTCCCAATCCTGCCTTGCACCTACCTCCTTCCCCAGCCCCAGGGCTCCTTGGCACAGAGTCCTGCTTGTGGTGAGTTCTCAGTACAAGTGAACCCTTCTGCAGCTGGACCCTGGACCCAGAGCTGCTCTCTGGGCCATGGCTTCCCCTGCAGCTCTCACACGGTGAGGACCTGCTGTGATCCCTGCAGAGGGCAGGTGGGGCTGGGTCTCACCCTGCCAAGTACTGAGCACCTGTAGGTCATGTTCTACACACTGCAGGTGTGATGCTGAGGGAAACTCTTGGTGGTGAGCTGGCAGTGCTGGGTCAGTGGTTGGAGTTGATCTCGAAGGTCTCTTCTACGGTTCTGTGCTCTCGTTCTGGCTCAACCTGCAGTGCATGAGCACTTCAGTGCCCCTCGTTTTGAGCACCCTGGCAAGCCATAGTGGTGACTGCCCCCCTCGGGCGGAGGGTTCCGTTGAGCGGTTGCTCTGGGTTTGTCTGGGCTCCATTTCACCTCCGACTTTCTTCTTTTCAGGCTAAAATAAGGATCTCTCCGTTGATTCCTCAGGGGGATTTACCGCTGAAGGAATTTGACAGAAGCTACCCCCATTACCTGACCTTCAGTTCTGCCCACTGCAGGGTCAGCCCCCCGGTGCCCCCCAACCCCTCCGTGCTGCTGGCGCTGGGGCTGCTCTTCTGCATCCTCTACTGCAGCCTCTTCCTGCAGCCCTATGCCCGCCGCCTGTGCAGGACGATCGCCGCAGCCTTCTTCCGGCGCCGGGAGGAGCAGCGAACCCTGCACCTCTGCAGGCAGCTCCGCAGGCAGCGCCGCAGGCATGCCCTCAGCACCTAGAGGTGCGTTCGGAGCCACAGGGCACGCCTGGCACCTGTGGCAGCGGCTGGGCACGTCTGCAATGAGCCATGCATTGAATTTTCCAGCGTTAGGAAAAAAGTGTCTGGGGAAAAAGATTCGTCAGGGAAAAAAGGGACCTGTCAGAGCTGTATGAGTGTGAGGACACTGAGCTGCATTGGCTTTGCTGGGGGTTGTTTATTTAAGCCCTTAAGGCCTGGAGTCAGCTGTTCCAGAAGGGTGAGAAGCTTGTGACTGCAGCATGAGAAAGGTTATCTCAGAAGTACCTTCCTTTCTTCCTCCAGACATCCCTTCAGGCAGCAGGGAAGGAAACTCATTTGACTTGATGCATTTTCAGAGAATTTTCCTTTGGGTTTCATGCAGAGACATACAGAGAGGTAGTTTATTCACCTCAGAAAGTGCCATTTCAGCCCACTGAAATAAATTCAAGGCCACTGTGACCATGAGATGCAGATCCTGGGCATGGGCAGTGGTGGGAATCAGCACAGGAGGATTTGTAAAATCACTTCACAATTGCTCTTCAAAATGCAACATAAATAAATTAGCTGAAGGGCCTCAGAAAAGGCTGAGGCCAGACAATGAAGCCAGTTTGGGTGTCTGTCTCTTTTTCCAAGTGTCAAGTTTTAGGATGAGAGGAAATGGCTTCAGTTGTGTCAGGGGAGGTTTAGGACATAGGGAAGAAAAAATAATATCCTTTAGTGAAAGGGTTGCTAAGTCCCGGAATAGGCTGCCCGGGGCAGTGGTGGAGTCCCCATGCTTGGAGGGGTGTAAATGCCTGTGGGTGCTGTGCTGATTTAGTGTTGGCAGGGATAGGTTTTATGACTGGAGTCAATAAGCTTAAAGGTCTTTTTCAACCCAAGTGATTCAATGGTTCTTGTTTAGGTCAACATCCTGGAAGGCTTTGAAAGTGGCAGACAGAAACTTGAGATCTGAGCTGGTGCTGTACAGGGAGGAGGGAAGTAGCAAGAGCTGGAGGGCTGGGCTTGGCTGAACCCAGAGCTGGATCATTTCCATCTCTGCATCCAAGGTGCGAAAATCCATCACCTCTGTAAGGGCAAGGCCCCGGGGAGCAGCAGCTAAACCAGCGCGAAATTAAAAACAAAGCAACTTGGCAGCTTCAGTTCTTCAAAGCTTCTCTGTTATTTTCCTGCCTTCTCCCATTAGAGCCTTCATTAAGGTAATTGTTTGGCATAATGCACCTCAATGAGATTAAATTACAGAAGTGAAGTGGCAGCTGCAGCCACATGCACTGAATTCTCTCAGCTGAGAGCTTGGCACTCACTAGCGCTGGATTGTTCTGCTGAACACCTAACCAAACCCTGCCATCACCCCCACAGATCTCCTCACTCCCTGCTGCTCAGGTGAGGAATCCAAGCACCTTCTCTCCTCAAACAGGGAGCTCTGCTATTGAAGGAGAGCAGGAAGATTTCCATGTCCCCACTGAGTAGCCAAAATTATTTGGAATCAGAGATTAAAATAGGTGGGAGGAGTACAGAGTAGGCTCTTGAACCAGTAACCCACCTCAGCAGCATGGTGCCTTCAGCTCCTAACGAGCACATCACCAGGCCAAGCTTTGCCTTCAGAAGATCCCTCCCTCCCTCCCCACCCCCAGCTAACATCCCCTCACACATGGGACAGGATCTCCACCGAAGCTCCTGATTCCTTTGCTGTTTCATGGTGGATGTCTGTGGATGTTCATAGACAGGATTGATGCCAAGTTCCTGCTCATGTCTGGCAGGCAGGCAGGCAAGAACGAATAACCTTAATATACTGAGGAGCAAGTGTAAATGTTTTAGCTGAGGCAGTGCTCTAGGAAAGAGCTCATCCATAGCCACCAATCTGCAGCTACCAGAGCAAACAACCAAGTAAACAACAAAACCTTCTCCCCAGAAGCATTTCCTGATTTTTAAGACTATTCCATCTTTACTGCATTTATCCCAGTTGTGGTATTTGCAATGAAGGAGCAACAATGATGCAAACTAGGAGAGGAAATATTGATGAACATGATAAAAGCAAACCAAAGCTGTTTGATAGCACAGGGCATGCTCTGCTCTGGGTGTGTGCCACTGCTGGCAGTGCCATGCAGCATGCCCAGGAACTCATCAGCAAGCACATGGAGCACCCCTCTCTGCGGGCAGACTCCTCCAGGGTGCAAGGTGCTGGTGTTTTGTCCTGTGAGCGGTGAAGGAATGCAAAGCATGCTGATGGGAAGCCCTCCAGAAAGGCTCCTCTAGAAGAAGAGAGCCTCTTTCTTTGGTCTGCCTGCTGGAATCTCCTGCTCTGCAGAAGCTGATGCTGTGGCTCGCCACAGAGAATTGCTCTCCATGTCACCAGAGTGGCTCATTGCAGTAAGGCTGCTGGCACTGGTACCATACACCCACAGGGTGCTGCCACCAGCACTGGTGCCCAATGGGAAACAGCCCCCAAAGGTTCATCCCATCTGCAGCTTCCATAGGAATGTGCAAAGCCTCCCAGCAGTGCTTCAGTGAGGATGCTCTGGGTGCATCTGCATCTCTGCTTGCAGGGAGATGGTGCAGCTCAAGATTTCAGCAAGCTCTGCCTGCACAGGCAGGAAACTCGAAAGGCAGCACTGATTTAAGGGAGCACTTGGCGCAGGACAAGCCCCATCTGAAGGCAGCTGCACTGTGCTGAGCACTGCACTGTCACTCAGCAAGAGCAGCTCCAGCCCAAGGCTTTTACCTTTGAGACCAGAGATGGGGAAATTCAGCTGGTGGGTGGGAAAGCCTCTTTTGGACAGGGTGTTCCCCGCTGCTCACGTGAGAACAGCCAGAGTCTTGGCTGGGCTGTGAGGTGCTGGTGCCAGGATGAGAGGCAGAGAAAAGAGACAAGATTATCTTCAAAGGTGAGAGATGATAAACAAACTGCTGCTTAATTGCAAAGGCTGCCGAAGGCAGATCTGCAGCAGCAAAGAGATGCCAGCACCAAACCAGTGCCTGCTACTGCTGAAAAGAGACCATTTCCTGAGAGCACGGATTCACAAACCCCCAGGACCACTGTGCTCAGGCACCTGCCCCAAGCTGGTAGATGTGATCCAGGCCTGCTATGAGCAGCAGCTGATGAGCAGACATCCCATCATACCCAAAATGAGACCACGTAACCACCTTGGAGCAACTGCCAGGAGCTGTGATGGGCCTGAGCAGCGGGCGGCAGCGCTAGCGCTCGTCCTTCCCAGCAAACCCTCCCAGAGACCAGCGCCTTCCAGGAAGGAAGCAGAGGGTTTCAAAATGAGCTCCGGGTATGAGCAGCTGCAAAGAGAAGGGGAAAGATTTGCAGTTCACAGGGAGAGCTTCTCTAGTCCTGCTCTTTCAAATACAGATTGCATCAGGGTTTGACTCTGAACTCAGTGTCTCACATTTTGCAACAGAAAATGTCCTTCAGCCTGTAAGAAAAGGAGATTTGGGGAAGCTGTGATGCTGCTGGCCCCAGGCTACTAAGCTCTGGGATGTTGGTACAGAAATCCATCTCCCAGGCATGTGTCTCAGTCCCCTGGTTTCCAGAAACTTGGGGACATCACTGAGCTCTGAGGGTGAGAGGAGATTTGACCAGCAGCTCACTTTCCTGGCACTTGGGGAAGCTGTGAGGTGTGTGAGCAGTCAGCAGCTCCGGTGGCTGGCAGGGCAGATGAGATGTGGTAACATCTTGAGTCCACGCTGAGGAAATTGAGTTACTCAAGGGTTTGCTTCCATCACTTCACAGCCTGGCCAAGGACCAGGGCAGGAGCAGTTCTGGCTTCCTTTGCAGCTGAGCAGCTGAGGAAATATGACCAGAAGAGATGTTTCCAACATGCAAATGTAAGGTGGGAGAAAGTGCCACATTCCCACACACTCCTCACCCCCACACTGCTCCTGGCCAACCTTCTGTCGTTCCTCATCCTACCTGGAAGCAGCTGGGGAGGTGCTTTCATACCTGAGAAGGGGAAGAAGCCAGTTCTGTGGATTTATCTCCCATGAGATTTGAAAAGCCACAGACGTAGGAGCAGCCTGGGGCAAGGCTTGGGCAGGAGGAGCTTCTTCAAAGTAGGCTGAGAAACTGAGACACTGTAATTCAAAGGTTGAAAGCTTCCTCTTGCTTTATTTGGAAATGTGCCACAGCTGCTCAGACAACAAAGTGAGAACTCTGCAAAATACAGGAAGGAGGAGGCCGTAGGCAAGGGCTGAGCTGAGCCACTTTTGCCTTTTACCAGGGTGGGGAAAAAAATTGCCCCATGTGCCCAATGCTGAGTTTTGGTTACCAGGGCATGAGCAATGCCAGATTCACAACCTCAGTTAGGTGAGTCTGAGAGCTCTGAAATCTCCTCCCCATTGCCTCTTCCACCTGTGGGACAAGTTAGAATCATAGATCCTTTGCCCTTCTCCATTTGCAGAGTTAGGAAGCACTTCCCTACAGTGACTCACAATTCAGAATTTTGCAGTTCCCCAGAGCCCCAGATCCTGTGGCCCAGCCCCTCAAAGCTATTTATGGCTTCTGTGATTCAGCTTCTTCACATCACCCAGTGCTGTGTGGCTGCAGCCTCTGTGCCTCAGCTCTAACAGCAGAAGTTTTATGGGTTTAATATTTACAGGTTATGAAGCACCAGAGAATGGAGAGGTGTTTATCACAGCTTTGGGAGAAAGGATCACCTTCTCCCAGCCCTGTTTATGAAACATGTGAAGCCTCAGAGATCTTTTCTTTCCACAGGACTGAATGAGCTGCCCAGAGAGGCTGAATGAGAGGGATGAACTGCATGAGGAGTGAGGGAAGCTACTGAAGCTGGTGCTGAACTTCCCCAGCACCCAGCCCAGGTGCAGTGCTGCTGACCCAGCCACGGGGCTGCACAGTAGCTCCTTCTCAGAAACAGCCCTGGCACAGACAGTGCCCAGGGGCACAGCCACCCCCATTTGGGGACCACCAGGAAAATTAAGACCTCTCCTTCCTGACGTCTCAGGCACTGGGTGATGGAAGACATTAACAGAAGATGGCAGCTTGAGGTGATGCCAGCAAGAAGGAAATACAGAAACAGCTGAAAAGAACCTAACATGATAGTTAAAAGAATCGATGTCTGTTGGCCACCAAAATATTTGGATTTAAGTCAAGCTGAAAGAAAATATTATGTGAGTGTGCAGCTGCCTTAAATACACAGCTCAGCCTCGTCCTGTGCTGCCGAAGGGCTCTGGCACGGATAGGTCAATCAGCCTGCTCGGCAAACCTAGACAGTCTGACCTGTAGCAGATGTCACCCAGGTGTGTGCACAGGCAGCTCCCTCAGCCCAGCATCGTGATGGCCTCAAGGATCAGCCCAGGACTCGGGAAGGAGGAGCTGCTCCAGCTGGGTGTTTAGCGCTGCCATTAGCACTGTGCTTAATCACTGCCGAAGCGTCAGTGCCGCAAAGCAAAGCACCGAGGAAAGCGATTATCTACCATGATCCTACACAATGGTCCAGGTCTGAGCCAAGCCAAAACTTTCTGCAGTCATGTGGGAGTTTGTTTAATTTTTGTTTCCTCATCTGATCAAGCCAGATGAGTTTGAGCAAGCAGATGAACCCCAAGTTTCCCCTCAGGATGGTTAGGCAGGATCTATGCCCTCTCCCTTCCCACACAGAGTGCCAGCGCACCAGCAGCTTGCCCGCCAGTGCTTTGCAGTCAGGGGTGTGCCAGAAACGAGGTCTTGCCCCGTCTGGAATGGGTTCTCTGCTGCGGAGCACAGCTCGGGGCTTGTTTACAGGCATCAGGTTTGGGGCTGTGCAGGGCTGCGTGGCCACCTGAAGCTGCTGAGTGCCACATCTGGTACCTTGACACACCAAGTAAAGATGAGAAGAGGAAAAACATTATCTTGTGGTTCAAGCAGAGGGCTAAGCTGGAAGCAAGCTCTCATTTTCATCTCTGCTCCTGCTCAGATGAGAGATCTCAAGGGCCTGAAAGGCCTGCAACCCCAATGAAAAGCAGAGAGCTAAGGCTGTGGCTGTCTCCCAAGTGCCCATCCCCTCAGCTGGCTCGGCTGGGGACACAAGGCACCCACAACCCCCAGTGCTGGGGTGCTCTCTGCCACCTGCATCCCCTGCCTGGGCTCCTTCCTCCTCCTCCTCCTCCTCCACTCAGTGGTGCGCTAGGACCCGGCGGGCACAGGCAGGGGATTGACCGGGAGGCGAAATGGGGACTCCGGGGGCTAGGGTAGTCCGAGTTCCTGATGGTTTTCGGGGGTCTCGGCGGCAGGGAGAGAACCTGGAGGATCCAGTGAGGTGGGAATCCTAGACGGTGCCGGGTGATTCCCTAGGCTGTGAGGTCCTGGATGCTCCGGGGCACCGGGGACTGGGGTGGTCCTATCCGCTCCCAGTGAGGGAGTTCGCAGGGAGGTCAGTGTACGGAGGGGGGCAGGGGCAAGACTTGGTGTGAATCGTGGGGGGAAAAAAAAAAAAAAAAGAAAAAGAAAAAAGAAAGGGAAAAAAAAACAGAGAAAAAAAGAAAAAATACAAAAAAGCAGAGGGAGGAGCCGGGGAGGGCGGGAGGGCGGGGAGGGGGCGCGGGTGGCAGCGAGTGGCAGCGGGTGGTGGAGGGTGGTGGCGGGGCTCCGCGACTCCTGCCTCTCCCGGCTCCTGCATCTCGGCGATCCCTCCTCTCCCAGCTCCCCGCTGCAGGGTGCCCGGAACTCCGCCGGGAAAGGCTTTGGGGACCGATGGAGAACGGCTCGGCCAACCCCGGAGCCGCGACGGGCGACAGCAGCAACCAGACTCTGGACAAGATGCCTCGGCAGCCTCTGGAGCTGCAGGTGGTCACCATCCTGCTGGTGCTGCTCATCTGCTTGGTGGGCATCGCAGGTAACGCGATGGTGGTGCTGGTAGTGCTGCGCAGCAAGCACATGGTGACCCCCACCAACTGCTACCTAGTGAGCCTGGCCGTGGCCGACCTCATCGTGCTGCTGGCGGCCGGGCTGCCCAGCATCTCGGAGGTGATGGCTTCTTGGGTGTACGGCTACGCCGGCTGCCTCTGCATCACCTATTTGCAGTACCTGGGCATCAACACCTCCGCCTGGTCCATCGCCGCCTTCTCGGTGGAGCGTTACATCGCCATCTGCCATGCCCTCCGGGCGCAGCTGCTGTGCACCGTGTCCCGGGCCAGGCGCATCATCTCCACGCTCTGGCTCTTCACCTGCCTTTACTGCCTCATGTGGTTCTTCCTGGTGGACACGACCCAGGTCACCTTCTCGGATGTGGCACAGGTCAGCTGTGGCTACCGAGTCTCCAGAAGCCTTTACCTGCCCATTTACTTCTTGGACTTTGCTGTCTTCTGTGTCATCCCTCTGGGGGTGGCAACTGTCCTCTACGGCCTCATTGCCCGCATCCTCTTCATAACCCCCCTCCCTGCCACCCCTCAGCACCCCTGCCCGGGCTCCACACACCAGGGTGCATCCCTCAAGCTCTCCTGCCGAGGCAACAAGGGGCCCCTGAGCTCCCGCAAGCAGGTAGGGATGGGGCTCACTGGGCTTCAGGAAGCACTGGCAGGGGCTAAGTGCTTTGAGGGGCATCCTGGCAGGGGATGGGCTGCCTTTGCTTTCCTTTGTGGTGGGAGTGGAGAGGGTTCTTTTGTTGCACAGAAACCTCCCCAGGCCTAGCTGAGGTCTGGGGACACAAATGGGCTCCCTCTGCTTTGACTAAGCTCAGTGGAGTAGGACAGGGCTCCAGCATCTCTGGGGAGAAGTAAGAGTGCAGGGCTGTTTGGAGATGATTAAGTATTGGTTGCCTCCCTGCAGAGGGGAGTCATAGGTCACCTTGTGCCAGTGGGACTCCCCTCCCAGGCTGCAGCCTCTGGTCTCTGCAGCCGGGGAAGGCAGCTTAGTGTCACAGTGGTGGATTTGCTCCTTGGTGACTCCTCTGTCATTTACCTGCCACCTTCTCCCACCTCCCACCCTCACTCCTTGTTCTCTGCCCACATGGACAATTACTGTTTCTTGTCCATCTCCTTGCACAGGTTAACATCTAGACAGGGGATACTCTTGCCTGCCTGCAGGAGAAGCCCTTCCCCTCCCCACCCCATTCTGGTTTGCATAGGCAGAGATGTGGGTATCTTAACAGAACAGTCTGAATGTGGGAGTCTGGCTTAAGTCACTGAAATCAGCAGCTCCAGTGTGATTTTGAGTGATCAGGACATGATTTCCACAGACCTTGAAACAGGTTTAAGCCTGTCTTAAAGTCTTTGTTTCTCCAGCTCAGGATCTCGGTGCCTGACTTGCAGAGCAACCTCTGCTCCCCAGGGGTGACGACACAGTCACAGAGAAGAGGCAAACAGCCCTGAGAGCAGCTTTATGAATGTCTGAGTTTTTCCACTTCAACTTTTGCTCCAGCAAGGAAGGTTTAAAGCAAATTCTGACCTGCAGGACTATTTCCCTCCTCTCACAGGGTCACTAGCTGCTGTGGGAGCCATGGGCAGTGAGGTCCATCCATGGACCTCTCCTTCCAGAGGAGCTACTGCAAGGGCTGTGCTGCTGCCCCCGCAGTGCTGTGCCCACGGGCTGGCAGTGTTGTACACAGTGTGCCCCAGCATCAATAGGACAAGTGGCTGATGGGGCTGGTTGGCAGGCACTTCAGTTCCTGAAAACATCTTGTGCTCTCTTTTCTGTTGCACTGGGAGTTTTCTTGAGGTCATCATTACCTCCTGAAATATCTTAGCTTGGAAAGCTCTCCCCTGGCTGGCCTGGCATTGCTGCAGAGCCTGCAGCATCAGGAATAAAGATGGCACTGAGTTTTTTAACTGTAAAGCAGCTTCACAGGGCTTCAAGCTATGGTTTATCGAATGCTTCCTTCTAATTTCTCGACAGCAGCTCTCCAGAGCAACCTGTGCTGGGGAGCTTCTGGATGCTCTGTGCAGAAATAAGTCACTCCTGCACAGAGTGTTCACACAGCTGTTTCACAAACCTTGGGCAGTGGGAACAGGGGAGCTCGGAGCATAAAGAGCCCAGGTCCTGCCAGAGCATCCCCCTGTGCCGTGCTGCTGCTTGCCAGAGTGCGCAGATGCTGCTCTGCCTTCGCCGATGCCCCTGAGATCCGCAAGCCCCGCGGAGGACAAAGCGAGGCAAGAGCTGTGCTGAGCAGCAGAGCGGCGGAGCAGGGACAGGCACCGCCGCCTCCGGGCGCGGACTGGGCCTGCCCACTAGAGGGAGCGGCAGCCCCGAGAGAGGGCAGCGGCAGTCCCGGGGTGGTGCCCAGACGGGGAGGGCTGGCGCCGGGCGGAGGGGAGAGTCTGTGGCAAAGGCGGCAAAGGCCTTGCAAGAGGTGATGGGCTGGAAGGGCCCAGGGATGCCAACCACCCCCTAGGGAGCGAGAAGGGTGCTCGATGTGGGTTTGCACTGGGGCTGGGCCTGGTGCATGGTGAACCCCCCTTGAGCTTTGACACAGCAACCTAGGATGTGGGCAGGGGTCTGCACAGCAGCCTTGGCCACCCAGCACTGCCTTAAGGGTTCAGAAGTGGCTTCTCAGCTGTATCCCAACTGTTCTCCTGAAACATCTCCTGGCTGCAAACCTTCACCTCGCTGCTCTCCACAGCTCCCTCATAGCTGTTGTCACAGCCCAGGACAGGGCTGGGGAAAAACACTTGTTGGAAAAATTGCTGTGGCTGAGCTGCTGCTTCCATGAGGGTGGTGGAACACTGGAACAGGTTGCTGGGGGAGGTGGTTGAGGCCACATCCCCAGATATATTCAAGGGGAGGCTCAAGAGGAGCCTGATCTAGTTGAGGATGTCTCTGCTAACTGGGGGGGCAGGGAGGCTTGGTGGGTGGCATTGTTGGACTAGATGACCTTCAGAGGTCCCTTCCAGCCCATTCTGTTATCTCAGGAGTGCTATAATCACTCACCTTAGCAAGGCAGGGTGATGGAGACAGGCTTCAGCTGTGAGAGTTCTTTCCCCACCTTGCAGACATGAGAGTGAGCCTAGGACAGGCTTTTAGCTTTTACCCAGAGAAGCAGCCTGTGCAGACACAGCTCTGCCCAAGGTGAGCCCAGGAGATGATCCGTAAGCATGGTTGGCTAAAAGGCAGATGCCAGCCTTACAGGAACTGCCCATCCCAGCTTGTGAGGTGGGATGCAGCACCCTCAGGGAGCACCGAAGGCGTCTGGTGAGGCAGATGTGATAAATCCTCCTGTTGCTGTTCCCAGCCAGTTTCCCCCCCCCCCCCCCCCCAGCACACAGACAGCTCTTTGCCAGGGCTCTTTGGGTGACAGCTCTGTGTGGTCTTCTGCAGTCCAGAGGGAGGTGTTGGAAGCTTGCTCAGGTGGGAGCTGGGCAAGCACTCACTGGCACTGCCGGCATCTCCGTAACAACCAGCTGAAAGCAGGGGCAGCTCTGGCTGAGCAGCAGATGAATCACTGCTGCTTTCCCAGATCACATTTCTCTGGGGCTCAGAAAGGACTGCAAAGAATTTGCACTTCAGCTGTGTCAGGACAGACTCCTGCTGGTGCTGTCACTCTGGTGGAGAGCTCAGAGCACTGCTCACAACCATTGTGGTTCCTGAACAGTAACACAAGCCAGAGAGTTACAACAGTTGAAAAGCAAAAAATGTTTCAGTCTTGGGAGGCAGCCCATGAGCAGTGTTCATCTGTTAGCATTAAAGGAGACATTTCAGCCACACAGAAAGCCCCTGTCGGGAAGGGACACCTGCCATGAGCAGAGCCAAGGCTATAGCAGCTCAGGAACTTAATGTCCCCAGCCCTGTGGGGGTAACTTTGCATTTCAGGTACAGAGACCACCACTAAGTGAGGAATGCTCATGACTAAGTGAGGACCTGCAGAGGTTTGGGATTTCACTTTCCAGCAGTACTCCTGCTGCCTAGGACTGATGAAGTTGTTGGAAAGGGTCCCACCAACCTTACCCCCAAGACAGCTCTTCAATGTGGAGGCAGGATGGGGGTGTGTTCAGTCTCTTCATGGGATGGAAAAGCACAGAGCCCGCCCTCATCTACCAGGAGAACAAATTGCTCAAGAGAGAGGAATTAAATTTGGACTGAAATGGCACTAAGAATCACTTAGCTGAGAAGTTGGTTGCATTTTGCTGCAGGGTTAAGCAATTAGCACAATTTTGGTTAGATCGACCTCATTCAGATTCTCAGGAAATAAAGATCAGATGCACCAAGAACATGGCAAAAGCAATTCCCTTTGCAGCCTGGAGAAGCAGGTCTGTGGAAGGCAGCAGCTGGCTGAGTGTTCCCTTGCTGCTGCATCTGTTTGCAGTAGAGATGCTCAGAGCAGTGAAGGACACAGAACAGTGGAGGACACAGGACAGTGGAGGACAGAACAGTGAGGACACAGAACAGTGAGGACACAGGACAGTGGAGGACACAGAACAGTGGAGGACACAGGACAGTGGAGGACAGAACAGTGAGGACACAGAACAGTGAGGACACAGGACAGTGGAGGACACAGAACAGTGGAGGACACAGGACAGTGAGGACACAGGGCAGTGGAGGACACAGGACAGTGGAGAACACAGGACAGCGGAGGACACAGGACAGCAGATCTCATCCACATGCCTGGCTCATGTGGCACATGGCATTGAAGCAAATTTGCTCCTTCCTGGGCTGGTACCTGGAAGATGTCTGCTCCCAGGCCTTGCAGTGGTACTGTCTGGTCACTGCTGTCAGGATGCTCCTTCCCTTGGCAAGTGGTGGCTGAGCCTGAGCTGATCTGCCAGCCCCAGCGGAGGCTACAGCTGTGCTGAGATCCGGACCATAGTCAGCTGTGTGCCAAGCAGCTGCTGTGCACTCCCAGCCTGCCTGCTCTGTGAAGCAGATCATCACCCCAGCAGTTATGTGCTAGACAGGGGGGCTGAGACTGAAAGCCTGAGAGATGGCTCTTGCTCTTCAGCACCCAGCCAGGCCTTGGCACTGAACAGCTCTGAAGCTACCTTTCACTGGCACAACTTGTACAACTCTCACACCTATCCCAAAGGCAACAAACTGCAGCAGCCTCAGCATTCACTACATCACTGAAAGCTTATTCTGGGAAGTGCCCTCCCATTCCCATTAAACCACACACAGCACAACGCTTCTGTTCTGGCCTCAGCCTGATACTAGTCCCTTTCTCATAGGTAAAGTTTTCTTGCCACTACCAACCACCTCCAATTTCTACTCACAGCATTAGAGGAAGGCATAGTTGCTTGTGATGAAGTAAAAAAAGCACTCCAAGAAAAGCTGAGAGACTGTGAACGTGATCCAAGTGCTGATTTCCATACTGAGAGCAGGAATTATTGCACAACTCCGTTCTGACAGTCTGAAATGCCACTGCCCTGGTGCCCGTGGCCTCAGTGGTTACTTATACTTTCCTCCTTGGGGACCTGTATTCTCTAAGTATTTGCTGGAGGGTGAGTGTCACCTACCAGAAATAGCTGTTGGAATTGTTAGGATCCCTGGAGCCTCGGGACAAAACCCTATTTTCTTAAACAAGCTGGAGTGGAGCTGGGGGCAGTTGCTGCTCACTTCTGCATTCTTACTGTGGTCCTGCTGCTGAGGTACTGCCTGCACTGCTCCCCTCCTGCCCTGCAAACTAAACTAACTCACACCAGTCAGCCAAGGAGCTCCCACAACAGCAAAGGAGAAATCAGCACAAGTGTAAGATGCCAGACACCCCCCTCCCTGCTCCCAGTGCTGCTCTGTATCAGGAGCCTGCCCCTGGAGCCAGCACAGCTGGCACAGGACAATGGATGTTATGCCGCGGTGCATCCCATGGCACCCCCAGCCCAGCCTCTCACTTCTGCACAAGCTCTTTCCCACTCATCTGTCGCCATGTGCGGTTTGCAGAGAGGCTTTCTGGTGCAGACCTTCCCGTGATTATCCCAGCCCACGGCCAGGCTGGTGGACACTTGGCCTAGAGAGTTTTAAAGGCTCTTCAGTGGCAGGCCAGAAGCCGCCCTTTAGGGCTTTGTAAGGTAAGTTTGCCTCAGGAACAAAAGGCACTCAGAGAGGAATGGCCTCGCGGTCTGGGGCCTATTTAAGTGCTTAACAAGAGGTAAAAGCAGCGCACAGACTGCACAGGGTCTGCAAGCAGGGAAGCTCTCTGCAGATCTGGCATCATTGCTTTCTCTTTTTGCATGTCCCCACTGGCAAGGTGACCAAGATGCTGGCGGTCGTGGTGGTCCTCTTCGCCCTCCTGTGGATGCCTTACCGCACCCTGGTGGTGGTGAACTCCTTCGTGGACCCTCCCTACCTGAACATCTGGTTCCTTCTCTTCTGCCGCTTGTGCATCTACCTGAACAGTGCCATCAACCCCATCATCTACAATCTCATGTCACACAAGTTCAGGGCTGCCTTCAGGAAGCTCTGCAGGTGTGACAAGCAGAGGGCCGCGCAGGCGGTGCCATACGCTGCC
This sequence comes from Ramphastos sulfuratus, assembly GCA_013399055.1. NCBI lineage: Eukaryota > Metazoa > Chordata > Aves > Piciformes > Ramphastidae > Ramphastos > Ramphastos sulfuratus. The sequence goes on along the minus strand of WBNM01009013.1, from coordinate 45,328 downwards.
CTGGTGTGCTGCAGTGGGGTGGGGGACACTTCTCACTGCAGCTCTGACCACACTGGCACCCAGCAAGAGGGTCTGAACAGTCTCCCTGCACCTCTCAAGAGGAACAAGCCTGCCAGATAAGTCCTGGGACCCAGGAGCAACGCAGGCAGTGGGAAGTGTGAGGCTGTGTGCACTGCGTTGGGAAAGTGCCAACAGGAATTGCTTTGGCATTGCAGCAAGTTTCATGTAATATCTCTCCAGGGCATTTGACAGAACATTCTTAGAGGCAAATTAATTTGCTTTTCCTTAAGGCTCATGTACTCTTGTTTGGTGAAGTGTTAGGCACAGGTCAATGTTCAGTATCCTTAGAGAATCTGTAGTTAGCTGCAGCAGTGCTGTGCTGCGCCTCGTGCCAGGACAGCTGTGTTGGGTCAGGCCAGAGCACTGAAAGGCAATGCAGGAAAAGCATTCAAGGGGAAATAAAACCTCTGCCTGCCAGGCCAGTTCTCCTGCAGGGTGAGTCACCTACCCACAGTTACAAGCCCACACCAAATACACCCCAGGTGAGCTGCTCCTCTAGAGTCCTTCTCAGGAGAAGAGGCAGGGCTCCACTCCTCCCAGCACAGCGCTCCAAGGAGAGAGATATCTCCTGAGATGGGACTGCTTCTGCCCACTGACTGGAAAGGGACCCTCTCAGGTGGGGATTCCTGCATTAGGAGCAACCTAAGTTGAGTGTCCTGAACCTCACCTCAAGCCTCTGGCAACACTGCAGTGCTGTGAGCACACAGACAAGGTCCACACCGGTTGGATTAGTTACAGGAAAATGAACATGCTAACAGGGAGCAGTCCCTAAGGCAACAGAAACACTTCTGGTGTCATGGTCTAAGCTTCTTTTGTCCTGTGAGCCCTGCTGTGGTGCAGCTGCATAGGTGCAGTGGAGCAGCCTTGCTCTGCCCCAGCTGCAGCTGCATGGCAGGAGACACACTTCTCACACGTCCTGAGAGTAACTGATGAAAGTCCACCGAGTGTTGCTGTGGTCAGTGACATCCTGGCTGTAAGACACTGACAGTGCTCCTTGCATCTTGTGAGCAAAGATGATATTCACAACCTGTGCTGCCCAAGAAACCAGCCTGAGGACACTTGCCCGAGGCTCACAAGAGCTCATCTGGACTAGGAGCAAAATGCAAAAGCTTACAGGACCCAAGCACCACAGCCCTTGCCAAACAGAACAAGTGTCAGCCAGCAGTGACCCTTCTCTGAACAGCCAGTTCAGCCTCAGCAGCTAACACTGATTTTACCAAACTAATGCTAAAATGTCTTAACATTTTGTACCCCCTTTGGAAAATATCTGCATGAGATTTTTAGGAGCACAAGATTTTAAGTGACTGTTCTGCATTTATGAGAAGTCTCTTCCCTGGGTGACTCAGAACAAGACCTCAGCTCCCACTGGTGTTGGGAGTTCTCCAGGGCCTGTTTCACTTTGGTGCAGGATGCCTTTGCCAGTGTGGTTATCATATTTTGAGTTATTAAACTAAGTGCTTTGCCTCTGGGATAACTGCAGGGAGAGGGATGAGGGCACTGTTGGAAGCAGTGTACATCTGGGATGTGTCAAAGAGTGTCTTGCATGGGTTTGGGGATTGCTTCCCCAGGACACTGGAAATGGTTTTCCTACAACTCAGCAACAGAAGCTGGAAAGTGAAACTGTTTGCTTGTAACAACCTTCCCTCTAGGACAGGTTTTTTCTCCCTTAGAACAGATTTTCCCTGACAGCTCAGAGAAAGCCTTGAGAAAAACATCTGCAGACAAACCAGAGCAGCAAGATCAGAGTGCTTCAAAGAAACACACAGGTGAGGTGGAGGAGGAAGGAAGCCCTGGCACGGCTGCTGGTCTCCTGAAGATGGCAAAGTCCAGGGCTGTTTGGATGTCTTAGTTCTTGCCTTTGGCTGCATCAGCTCTTACATGGAGGTGACAGAAACAACTTCCTTGCACAGCCCAGAGCTCAGCTGGGCTCTCCAGCTAAGGAGTTCTTCCAAGGTGTCAGTCACCTCCTCAAAACACAACACCTTCCCCCTCCAGCTGCTCCGTGCCCTGTCTAGCCAGGACAGAAACTCATTTTCTCTATCTCCAGTCAGACGTGCTTGCAGCTCCCTGGGGCACAGGGTCCTGACCACCTTTGGGTGCACACATGCCACAGCCAGCCCTGAGAACCAGAGACATAAAAGCAAGCAGCATCTCATCTTCTTCTTCTCCTCCTTCCCCTCCCTGTTCTCCAGCCAGCTAATCCATACAGCCATGAGGGGCTGGGGTTGGCAAGGAATGAAGAGGAGAGAGTTAACCTTTGTCAGCAGTGCAGTGAATTGGCAACACCTTGCAAGCATGGTGGGTTGGAGAGGAAGAGCTGGGACTGAGACTGTACATCCCTGTGCTGTTTGCTTTGGCATAGAAATTGGATCGTGGCAGCAAAGCAGAGCCCAGGTGCCATGGTGACGGGGGTGGTGCTTCCCCAGGGCCTCTAGCACGGGCAGCATCTCCTCTGGACGGGCCCCCAGACCTTCACCCTATGGCTGTGGGTGCAGGGAGCAGTGAGCAAGCCAGATTTGCCCTGAGGCCACAGGGGAAGATTCCCTAACGCTAAACCCACCTGCATCCTGAGCCGAGGCACCTGCCAGGTGTGGGACAAGCAGTCTGACAGATAACCTTGGGCTCTGAATCCAAGCAGCAGCTCAACACTGAAGCAGCTCCAGTGGATCTTTTCCACTTCCCCATCACATTTGCAGTCTCCACTGCTCCCCTTTATGCTTCCTTGTTCCAGACAGAGACATCCTAAAAGCACTGTTCTCTTAATTAACTTCCAGCTCCAGACCAACAGCTAATTGATAGTTCTGAAATTTGTGTTCAGCATGCTTGGGATTCATTTAACCCCCAGCTCTCTTCTCTCCTTCCTGCCCTTCCCTTCCAAGCACTGCAGGACCCTTTCTTACTTCTTCAGCAGTAACTGGCAGACAAATTGCCCCAGCACCACAAAATCTTAGCAAATGCATGAGGCCATTAAACTCTGCAGATGAGAAATGAGCTCCTGCTCCCTCTCCCCACATGTGTGATAACGTGTGAGGAGTGTGAGAAGGAGTTGGGAGGATTGTAGGTGGAAGTGGAAGGTCATCACTCGGCCTGCAAAGGAGGTGCTGGTTGAGAGGACAGGCAGCAGCGTGCTGCTGGGACATTAATCACTAGCAGAAAGGAATGGAAAGCAATCACTCATCACTAACTTCCTCTAAACATCCTGGGTCTGACTCAGAACCTGAACTCCTTAGAAGTCATCAAACACCCTCGCTTCAAGCGGCCTGCATTGGTTTGTACCCTGCAACGCCCCAGCCTGCTTCTATAGCCCAAAGCTGCACTTCACTCTTGGCAGTTATTTGCTCTCAACAGCACAACATAGGCTGCAGGGTTATAAATGTGCCACTGATGTGAGGATCTGCTGCTCCTAAATCATTCACCACACCAAAGCTGCTCCTCAATTTGATCTACCCTGGTAGTCTCTTAATTAAAGCCCTTCCAGTGCTCAATGACCTTGTAAAATGTCATCTGCTTTCTTTGGGGGTGCTTGGCAGTGCTGCAGAGCCCCAGGGAGTGGGGAATGGATTTCTGAGCAGAGCCAAGCAGGACAGAGGGGGCAGAGGCTTGGGAAAGGACTGAGGGGAGAAGGCTGAGTGAGGTTTATGGGCTGGGAGAACCAGCCCCAGGTTGGCTGAAGCTCACAGCAGGTATCAGAGACACCCAGTGTGGGAGATCCCAGGCTCAGCCTGTTTACCTGAATCTGGCTGTTCCCAGCATGTTGGTGGTAGAAGTCATACAGCAGTCAGCTCCTCGTGGTACATGGATGGGTGCCCAGCAAGGGTTATGCACTCCTGCAAAACAACAGACATTTAAATAACTTACCAAATTCTTCAGTTTAACCCCCAGCCAAGAGGTCTTCTTACCTTGTCTCCAAATTTGGGAGGTGTAAAGATACTTTGAAGGAGAAAATTTGGCATCCATGCCAGCCTGTGCCAGAGGAGAGCATGGCCAAGCTGATGACTCTTTGGGAAAGCCTCTTCTCTGGCCAGCACCCTGGGAGCCAGCCCGCCCCAGGGCCACATGAAGGAGTAACCCACAAACAGCAGCAGGTCCTTAAGAAAGGGCCAAGATGAGGATGACCACAGCAAGCAAGAGCTTGGCTGCTGCCCTGTGGGACAGCCCACGCTGAGCAGAGGCACTCCTAAGCTCCTCATACTCAGGTCACTGAAGAGGATGCTGAGAACTGCCTGTATCTGTCAGGCCACAGGGCAAGGAGGAGCACCCATGAGGGACTGAGTTAGACACAGCCCCTGCCAGCCTGGGCTGCCCCCGGCTGCTGCTTGCAGCGGCACCAATCAAGGAGCTGCTGCTGAAGCCTGGGGACAGTCCTACAGCAGCCCCCAAGTGCACCCCAACTCAGCAGCCCTTTGGTTATTTCTGGTGTTTCCCAAGGCCCCTGGAGGGCTCCGTGCCCAGCACTGCTCCAGCACTGCCTCCTCCCCATGCTGGCTCACAGGTTGCTCCTCAGCACCCCCAAGCCAAGGCACGCCCCTGGGCAGTGCAGTGATGCCCAGCAGGTCAAACCCTGCCAGGCCCACGGCACTGACTCCCACTCGCTAAGACACCCCCGATTTGACAGCCCTGCCCGCTCTGCCCTGCCTGCTCTGCCCTGCCTGCCCTGCCCTGCCCGCTCTGCCCTGCCTGCTCTGCCCTGTCTGCTCTGCCCTGTCCACTCTGCCCTGCCTGCTCTGCCCTGCCTGCTCTGCCCTGTCCGCCCTGCCCTGCCCTGCCTGCTCTGCCCTGCCCACTCTGCCCTGTCCGCCCTGCCCTGCCCTGCCTGCTCTGCCCTGCCCACTCTGCCCTGCCCGCTCTGCCCTGTCCGCCCTGCCCTGCCCTGCCTGCTCTGCCCTGCCGCAGGCTCAATGCAGACCTTGATGGGAGGGCACTGCTGGCATTGCTGTGCCCCATTTCAGGAGCAGTTTCCCAGCTGCTAGCTGTGGGAGGGACCATGGCTGCAGTGCCACAGGTGCCCTGTGCCATGGGCGATGGTAGAGGCATTAAGGAAATCTGTGGCTTACAACTGCTCAACTTCCCTTAGTAACTACCCTGTGAGCCGTGCCCGGAGGGTGCTCTTTATACAGACAAGGGATGCTGTGCTGGCTGCTGCTCAGTCCTCCTCAGCAAGGGAACCAGCCAGGAAGCCTTTCAAAGCTCTCTCTCTTCTTGAGGAGAAGGTCCTGGGCTGGTCCTGGTGCCAATCCCCTGATGCATTCACACCTCAAGGCCTTGCTTTGGCTTCCTCCAGGAAAGGTTCCCAAGCAAGCAAAGGTGGTGCTGTGGAACCTGCCCCACTCTTGGCTCCTGGGTCAGAAAGGAGCACTGCAACCCCTCTGCCACTTTGCCCCAGCTCTGGCCCTTCCTCTCATGGAAAAGTGAAGGCCAGGAGAGGAGGTGGCTCTCAAGAGCCCCGATGCCCTGCAAAGGCAGTGGAAGGCAGTGTGACTGTCCCTGTGCCCAGCCAGATCAGGCACAAAGGACTCTGGGGCTCAGGTTGCACCTTCCCTCGCACTGTGGAGGCCAAGGCTGCTGCCCTTTGGTCCCAGGATCAGGCCAGTGCCCTGATCCTGGTTCTTAGGTGTCAGTCACCTCCCTGCCCACACCCGGGGACATGCAGCCAGCAGCAGGGGACGTTCCCCCCGGGACCAGCAGCTCCTGAAGCAGAGCCCCAGCATGGTTAGCCCTGGCCTGGGGAAAGGGCAGGGTTTTAGTCTCACCCGTATTAGTATTTTTGAAGCAGTGTGTCACTGCTCCGGCAGCAAACCAACCTCCCTCCCTGCTGCCTCTGCCACACACGGACCAAAGACCTGCTCCATTCATCAGCCTGTGATCTATGAGGTGCCAAGGGCTCTGGTTACTCCACTGCCCCAGCCTCCTCCCTGTGATTGGATGAATGAGATGCTGCTGGTTCCTCCCATACCAGAAGCAAGACAAGCCCAGAGGAAAGCCATCATTTCACCAAATTCAGCTCCTCAAGGCTCTACCAGAGCACAAAATCCTCTGCCACAAGACCTTTTGTGTCCTGCAGGAACCAGAGGAGCCTCTGCTGCCCATGGAGGCTGAACTTGAGTCCCTCCAGCCACACACAGCCTGGCTCTGCTCATGTAAGGCACTCCAGAAATAGAAGAGGGGTGGAAGGTTGTGGCTAGTTTGGATTCCTCAGGCCCCCTGGCTGGCGCTGGGCTTCGCTCTCCCATCCTCCCCATAGATCACTCTTCCCCCAGTTCCCATTTTCCTGTCCCCAGTGCCTGTTTTTCCTCTCACTTTGACTGTTTCAGGGGGCTGAGTGAGAGGCCAGGCTGTGAGTGGAGGAGAACCACTGCTCCCCAAGCCCAGGGGCATTGTGGCACCAGGGAGCGGGCAGTGACGCATGGCCTGGAAGGACTTGGCAGCTGCCTTGGGGTCAGGAGGCAGCCAAAGGACCATCTGCATTGCCTAGGCAGGTTTTGGGCCAGCGAGCTGCATTTCCTCCTGGCCCCATGCAACCTCTGGCAGCACAAAGGCAGCAGCTCACAGAGCTGGTTGGGAAAGCTGGAGGTGCCCTCGAACACCTGCTGCTAAACTTCTATAATGCTGTGGGTGAAAACAGTTCTCTACAAGGACCCCAGCACCAGCACAGACTGCAAGAGTTTGGCACAGACATTGGGACAAAGCTAAAAGCCATCCAGATGCCACCTGAGAAATCCTGCAGCCCATGCTGATGAACTCTCCTTTAAGACTGGAGTGACTGTACCAACCTGGGAAGAAACCTGATGGCTACAGTGAGCAAATAACTGTTTATTATTGCACATAATCCAGCAGAACAACTGACAGGAAGCTCTGGACAGCAGTACACAGATTGGAGTAAACAGCTTGCAGAGTCTGTGAGGAAGGTGTTTGTGTGAAGAGTGAAAGGTATCTGCATCTTTGTAAGACCTGAAGAGTAGAACACAACATCCTAGGCACTTCTGGAAGCATGCATTTGAGGTAAACCTGTTCTTTTGCATCTAAGAAAATGAAATCCCTCAGGGGCTAAGACACATCCCAGCTCAGCACACTGTGGATGTTGCTGTGTGGCATGAAAGCAAATCTACTTCTCTCAGCAGGTTGCCAAGAGGAAAGCACATCACTGAGTGCACATCACATGCATAAAGAAATGGGTGGGGAGGGGGGAAATTACCTTAGCGCTGTTCAGAAAGCTCACTTTTGTGCTTACTGATAAATAAAAGCCTCTCGGTCTCTCAAGGGAGGTTAACAACAGCAGTTGGCTTCTGGAAACTGCAGAGTTGGCAAGGGAGTGCCAGCAAACAGATAAAACATCAAAGGCAGCAGAGCCTGGGGTTTGCAAAACACTGATACTGGAGGAAAAAGAAAAGAAGCAAATTGCTGCTAAGCTCTGGGAGTGTAGATGGTGCTGCACAGCTTTCTCAGGACTGGTACAGCCACATGGCTCTTAGGAAGGGATCACATTAACTTCTCCCACAGTTAACACCACAGATTCGCTACTGTGGCAATGTTCCTGAGCTCAGTAAGGTTAAAAAATAAACTTGGTTCACAAAGAGAAGTATTTAATGATTCTCACTCTCTCATGCCATGATTAGAGCAGATACATCAGGCAGGTTCTGCCCTGCATCTCCGGTCAGTGTAAACCCCTGCCTGTTTGCCGCCCCACCACTGAAATCCTTTCAGACTGACCTCTGGAGCAGGCTGGGCAGATCTCTTTACCCTAAATCATCATTTCCCTATTCTTTCCAGCCCCTCAGTTTTCCTGCCCAGTCCCATGGGATTTCAGGATGCAGAGGTGCACAACCGACTGTAAAGAGCATTCTTGACTATCAAGAGGACGGAAAATGCACACTGCTGGGAGAAGGAAGAAACAAGCCCAAGCACTCAGCCTCACACCAAACCCTAACCTATCTGTGCTGACTTTCTAAGCTCACGCTGCTGAGGACCAGAGAAAATCTCAGTGGAAACATCTCCTTCCAAAGGTCTCTCTGCTGCAGCTTTGCAAAGAATCGGTGCAAATCCACCAGTCCTCTAAGCCTGGCACACAAGAACCACAGCCAGGGTTGACCACTGTGCCATGCCACTGCTGCAGGCCTGGCTGTTCCGTGCTTCCGAGCTCAGCACCCAACCACAGCAGAGTCCCTCAGGTCTCTGCACCGCTTTGTCTTTCAGGAATAATGCAACCTCTGCCATGGCATCCACCCTGAATCCTCCAGCTGGGAAGTCTGCTCACAGATCCCAGGAACCCCCTGTGGCCCACGCCAAGGGCAGGAAGCTGCAGTGTCCAGAGGGATTTGCAGTCCGTGCCTCTGTCCCACTGTCACTCACAACCCTGGCAGAGAGAGGGCTACAGGCACGAGTTCAGCTCCCTCCTTTCCTCTCCTGTCACAATGGAAGTCTCCCACTGCAGGACTCTTCTGATCAGAGCACTGCTGGGAGCAGGAGAGTGCTCAGACAGTGCCTGGCCCCAAGAGGGGCATCACCCCTGCCCACACCACACCCACATGCACAAACAGCCTTGGATCAGCCAGACCCTGGCACCCTACCCATGGCCCCTGTCTGTGGCACATCAGCGGACATGGGCAGGACTCTGGTTACCCTTTAGCGAGCCCAATTACAACTTCCTCCTCCTTTCAGTCCTCTCTATGTGGAAAACAAATCCAGAAGACAGGGAAAGACAAGACTTGGCTCATCCCTCCAGATGACCTCCACACATGGCGGGCAACGTTGTTCACCCCTAGTCGTGGCATGGCTCCCACGAGTCACTTTGCTTGCTGTGTATTGCTTCATGCCCATGCCATGGATGACACTCTCTGGGAAGTCCCTGGCACTTAGTCAACCAAGGGAGTTACAAAACACATCAGTGTGCACACATGAGACCTTCTCAGTCATTTTTCTACAGCTACAGAAGCATCCCTCATCCCTGGCATGGCAGGGCAGTCGATGGCTTTGGTGAGAACAATTTAAGGCAATTGCTATTATTTTACAGAAAGAAGGAGGCTGAAGGGCAGGAGCCTTGGCTCTTCCTGGGGAGATGACAGAGCCACAGCCTGGCAGCAGGGAGACCGCACTCAGCGTCAGGCTCTTTCGTTTAAGGTTGATGTTTGCAGTGCAACCTCCGGGTCTCAAGTCCTCCTCTTAGGTGCTTCCAGGTGGCTGAGATTTAATCCCCACCAAGGTCTGGTCTCCATCCGCAGAAATGCCTGTCCCAGACACAAAGGAACAGGAGTCAAAAAGGAGCATATCACACCAGCAATACACAATTCTGGCTGCGTGAGCTGAGTGGGGACTAAGGACACAGGAGAAAGCAGTGCCCAGGAAGCCGAGGGAAGGCAGCCTGGCAGCCTCACGGCACCTTAGGAGGTGCCTTGCACATTATCCACGTGTGAGGCCTGAGGATCAGGTTCAGCCTTGATAGCGTTTGGGGTTTTTTTGCAATATTTGAGCACAGAAATCTTGTGCAAACCTGGGACACGTTCCCGTGTGCTGGAACCTGACTGGCACAAGAAATCTCACAAGGTTTTATTGCTGCCAAATCCAAATGCAAACCCTCATCCCAGTTTCAGTAGAAGTCACATGCAAGCTCCAGCTTAACCCTAGTCAGACAGCTCAGCTCATATTTACCTTTGGTAACACAACCACACAACAATGGGGACAGAATTAGCACTGGTGCAAATTTCAGCGTTCCACATTTGTTGTGTTCCTGCCTCTTGCTGCGCTGAATGCCACAAAATACTGCACTGCACGAAGAACCTGGCAGCAGTGGCCATGAAAGAGCAAACTGGAAATGGCTCCTGCAGCTCACTTGCAGAAGACAAACCCAAAATTTACCATCGCATTGTCTCGCACTGGAAGTCTACAGGAAATTATGTCCATCCAGTTTGGAAGGCAAATCTATACCATGGGGATGCATCTGCTTGGCACAGCTCAGTCTTTTAACTCTGAGGAAGTGACTTTATGAAGACTTGAGAACTGCCCACTGAAAGAACTCCAAACTTCTCTTAGAGCAGACAAGGGCACACTGAGAATCTCATCGCTCAGTGCAAGGCAGCTCAACAAATCCAAGTGCTGGGGGCTGCACTTTGGCCACAACAACCCCATGCAGAGCTACAGACTGGGGTGGGAGTGGCTGGAGAGCAGCCAAACAGAAAGAGATCTGGGGGTGCTGATTGACACCCACCTAAATATGAGCCAGCAGTGTGCCCAGGTGGCCAAGAAGGCCAATGGCATCCTGGCCTGCATCAGGAATAGTGTGGCCAGCAGGAGCAGGGAGGTCATTCTCCCCCTGTACTCTGCACTGGTTAGGCCACACCTTGAGTACTGTGTCCAGTTCTGGGCCCCTCAATTTAAGAAGGACATTGAGGTGCTTGAGCGTGTCCAGAGAAGGGCAACGAGGCTGGTGAGAGGCCTCGAGCACAAGCCCTATGAGGAGAGGCTGAGGGAGCTGGGATTGTTTAGCCTGGTGAAGAGGAGGCTCAGGGGAGACCTTATTGCTGTCTACAACTACCTGAAGGGTGGTTGTGGCCAGCAGGAGGTTGCTTTCTTCTCTCAGGCAACCAGCACCAGAACAAGAGGACACAGTCTCAAGCTGTGCCAGGGGAAGTTTAGGCTGGAGGTGAGGAGAAAGTTCTTCACTGAGAGAGTCATTCCCCACTGGAATGGGCTGCCCAGGGAGGTGGTGGAGTCACCGTCCCTGGAGGTGTTCAAGGCAGGTTTGGACGTGGCACTTGGTGCCATGGTCTAGTCTTGAGGTCTGTGGTAATGGGTTGGACTTGATGATCTTTGAGGTCTCTTCCAACCTTGCTTATACTGTGATACTGAGGTAACATCCATGCATTTTCATCACCAGGTCACCCCCCCGTGAATGATTTGTGGTGGCCAATCCCACAACACCCATGGTGAGGTCCCCCTGCTTGTCTTACCTTGTCTGAGGGGCACATCATGTCAGAAAGTGGACAAACAGGATGGCCAGACCAATGTTCAGCAGGATGACCATGCAGATCACGATTGTGTTAGGTCCCTGAAGGAAAGATCCAAACCACAGCATTTCACAGCACAGCTCCAGGCAGGGACACAGACACAGGTTAATTCTGCTGTCCACAACCACCAGAACCATCCCATCCCAACTGACATAAATCTGGCACTTAGCCGACCTCAGACTAGTTGAGGGTCAATCCATACTCCTATTCTTTTCCCACAAACTCATTCTAAGGTCAAATCAGGCTTCCTCTGAGGCCAAGGCAGACTGAGGGAGATCGCCAACTGCAGGCACACAAACAGCCAAGCCCACAGGGAGCTGCTGCTCCCAACTCCTGTGCCGCCACTTCACCCACGTTTGTAAGCTGCCACCTTCCACCTCACGAAGAGCCCCTGCTGCAGCAAGGAACAGGCAGAAAGGAAACCCCACTCGGTTCTCCCGTCCTACATTTCCCCTCCAGCGTTCCAGATCCACGCTGGCAGGTAAAGCAGTGGGAAAAGGAGGGGCGAAAAGTGCAACCGCCAGCTGGCCTCCCGCTGCGAAGGGAGGACGCGGTCGAACACGTCTGTGCTGGTGCAGAGAGGACCCCACCCGGGGGGTAAGGACGCAGAGAGCCACGCCGAAACCCCCCCCCACGCCGGCCGGCTCCGGTCCCCGCAAGAGCCTCGGGGTTTCTGCAGCCGTTTGGGCCACTCCACGCCTCCCGGGGAGAAAGCAGCCCCACGAGAAGCCAGAGCTGCCTGCCGGCGGCGCCTCCCGGCCCGCCCCAGCTCACCTCTTCGCACTCCTGCGCCGNGCCTGGGGCGGCGTGGCGGCTGGGCTGGGGGCCTCGTCCTGCTCGTGGAGCTGCGGGCTCTCGGGCGGCGTGGGCGGCGGCGGCGCGCCCGCGGGCCGCGGGGCCTCCTCTTCCATGTTGACGGCGTGCTCCTGGTTCTCAATGATCTCCTGCAGCAGCTTGCGCTTCTGGTACTCGGGGCCTGCGGGGACGGCGCCGGCGTCAGCCGCTGCCTGGGGGCCGCAAGCACCGCAGCCCGCCCCGGAGCCTGCCGCCGGCACCGTGCCCTGGCCCCGGCCTGGAGGCAGGGAAAGAAGATGCTCCCCGTCCAGAGCTGCTTCCACCGGGGATGGCCCCCAGGAGCGGCCGGAGGCTCTGGGCCCTGCCCCGTGCTGTCAGCTGGGAAGAGCTGCGGCAGGCAGGGAGCTACAGTAAAGGAAGGGTGAAAATCTGCAGCCTGGCTTCTTGTGGCCACACAGATGAGTTGTTCTGGGGCTAAAGTGGGTCCAGCTCCCACCCAAAGTTTTATTTTTTTGGGGATTTTTAATACCTTAGAAACCCTTCAGTGTTGCTTCTGTGGTGTGGCAGCTGCCCAAGCGGTACCAGGGCTGCCCAGCCTCCCTGGGAAAGGCAGCGTGCCCGAGGGGTCTGCCTGACACCCCTCACCATGAGCATGGAGTGGGGCTGGTAGCTTCACAGCTCTCCTGCCTGCACTGAGCCCCACAGCAGCAGCACAAGTGCCTGGCACCATCACACACAGTGTCTCATGTCCCAGGCTGCCTGGTGAGAGCTGCCCTCTGTTATCAGGCGTTGCCCTTCCCTCACTCATCATTACATCTTTGTTCCCTCTGAACCCTAGGCCATGCTTGCAAAGCAAACTGCAGCCCACCTAGGGTCTGGAGAAGTCAGCCAGAGCCTGACAACAAAGCCATCCATCACGCTGGGCAGCTGGCTGAGCAAAATCCACCTCTGAGCAACTGGGAATGTCTTGTGGAATGAGCCCTGCAGAGTGCTCTGCCTGCTGGGGCCCCCACTGGGACGGGTCCCTGCGTGGCTTCGCAGCGCACACACCAAGCGCGAGCAGGAGAAGCATGCACCCTATGGACAGTGTGAGGCCACCAAGCAGGCTTTGACAGCAAAGTAACTTCTTCCCAAAGTGGCTTTGGCCTCCCTACAGGGCTTGCTCTGTACTCCTGAACGGACCCTGTAGCCTTGTGGTTCCTCCCCTCATCTTCTCTGCCCTAAGGACTAGACCCTGGTGGGGAAATTTGGCTTCTGCTCTTTCCCCCTAACGAATCAGCAGAGAGATTTGCACGCTGCTACCCTTCTGGCCACGCAGGCAGTGGCTGCTTGGAGGGGGCAGTGGGCAGAAAGTGGGCACTGATCTTGGCTGCTCTGCCCTGCCTTTACTCTCCTGTCAATCAGCAGGCAACCCATTCAGGGCCATTTATTTCTGGCTGCAAGTGGATTATTTGGAAGCCATTTCAACAGTTGTTCAGACTCCTTAAAATAGGCTGCCTGCAACTCTAGGCTCCTTGCTCTCTCCTGCTGCTTTCTTCCCCTCCTGCATAGTTCACAACAAACCCCAGTTGCTTGCAGGGCACTGCATAGCTCCGACGCTCCCTCACCTCTCTACCTTCACCTCCCAGTGTGACATTTCAGCAAGGGGTTTGGCTTGCACCCTGCTCCTCTAAGCTGGTAGGCTTGACATCATAAATGAAACCCGGGGCTCATTACTCAGAGATTTGAGGCTTGCTGAGACTGCTCTGTGCCAGACATTGCAGGGTCTGTCTGCCAGGCAGCAGCAGGAAAGCTGGTCACAGAACCCTGCCAGGCTGTCCTGGCTTATGTGACCAGCAACTCCAAGTCCTAACAAAGTCCAAGGGTGGACTTCAGTCTCTTTGGAGCTGGAGAGCCAGTAATGCAGGAGGAGACATTTCCCCCTGTGTACTTAGGGAGTTTAGAGGAATCATAGAAGACAAAACCATCAGCAGCTGAGAAGGCTACTGAGAGAGGCCAGGACCAAGAGAAGCATAAAAGCAGTAACAGGATTCAGCACCTGAGGAGCCAGGAGCAGAGGCCAGGCTGCTTCAGGCGTTTTGCAGAGACCATTTCAATTGTCTCATTCAGTTGCCACGGGTGGAAAAAATACTTTAGCTGGGTGTCCAAAATCTCCCATCAGGAATTCCAGTTTCCTTTGCCTCTCTGCTATAAATACCCCAGTGTGCAAAGGGTGAGTGTGGAGCTGTGAGTGGCAGCTGGGGGCTTATGTGGGGATCAAGAGACATTTAGCTATTGTTAGGTGAAGTGCCACACGCTGGCTTACGCTAGTGCCCAGCTTCTGTGCCACTTCCCCACGCAAAGCCAGTGCCCAGGCCTTGCTGGGCAGTGGGGAAGAAGGGGCAGCCCTCTAGCACCATGTGCCCAGCTGGTAGGTGCAGGGCAAGGGAGGAGTAGAGGGAATTAGACAAATCTGTCATTGTGACTCTCTCTGGCCAAGCACCAGGTGCCAGCCATTCTCCTTTCCCGTTGTGTGCACTGTGCCAGAGTGTGGTACTGGACACCCAGGCTCCAAAATCGGAGTGGGAGCAGGCAGCAGGTTCTGCTGAGCAGAGTCAGCCTTTGGCTTCTATCCCCAGTTCTGCCACTGTGATGGTCCCTTGTGATCCTGCCTCAACGGGGCACTTGTTCCAGGTGACAAAGCCAGACAATAGGAAAGTCAGAATAAAACCGCAGTCATTTGGCTGCTTGTTTTTCGCTCTGTTGTCTCCTGCCCCCTCTGGGGAGGGAACCTGTCCAGCAAGGGCAAGGGCACATCTGCAGCTAGCACACTCTAGGGAAAGGTAGTGGCATTCCCAATGCTGCCTCTGCTGTTACACTTCCTATCTACTAATCCCTCAGTGCTTGGTGTCACAGAAGGAACCTCCCAAGTGTTTCCCAGCCAAATACTCAGCAGTGATGCTAACAAATACACAGGGAAGTGGGAAGCAGGATTTTGCATTAGCAACTTTCCTAGAGGCTATTACTGCTCCTAATTAGTTGAGCCTGATGGTCCCCCAGTGCAGTGTGGGGCCCCACAGGATATGGGCTTGTGAGTCAACCTGCAAAGCTGCTCCAAGAAAAAGCCATGAGGGATTTATCTACGGGAGTGCAGCAAACAGACCTGAGCTCACTGCCTGCTCTGCCTGGTGTGGGGAGGGCTTCAGCATATAGGGAACACAAGGGGAAGCTGAGGACTGTGGGTTTTTCCTCCAAGTTCCAGCAGGTAAGAGAGTGGTGTGAGCAGGACTGCGAATCCTCCAGCACAGAGGGCTGGCTGAACTTGCATGAAAGAGGATTTAGGAAAGCCAGGAGGGCAACTTGTGGAGTTACGAAGCGGGTGAAGCATTTCAACAGATTGCCCAAGGAAACTGCAAAATCCCTCTTAGAAGTTGCCCCTGGTCTTACCTGGCTGGTAGAAGTCTGGAGAGAGCTCCCTGGCCATCATTCTGGCTATGCCTGATTCGTTGTTGGCTGCTTGTGCTGCCTGCTCAGACCCTTCGGCTTTGGCTTTGGCATGAGCTGTCCTGAAGAGAGGAGACACCAGTGAGTAATGAGAGCCAAAACTGTCCCAGCTTGAGCAGTGGACCTTGTCCGGCAACAAAATTGTGCCAACACACCTGGCACTCAGTGCTTGCCCACTTGACCCAGAACCCTCCTATCTGAGGGGAAAAGACCAGATTTTCTGCAAGAAAAGGGCACAGCTGCTTAAGGCTGTGGTGTGAAGGTCACAGGTAGGCATAGGAGGGAGCAGCCAGGTGCATTTGCAAGCAGGAGAACATTAACGTGCTGCAGGGAGGCAGTGGGCACTGCCAGATGAGCTGGCTGCCAGCCTGCAAAGCACTCAAAACAGGGCTGAGGAAAGCCTCAAGCATCACCACAGGCACCTGGAGCACAGGGACAAGAACAGGATGGGTGAAGCCTTTGCTCTCAGCTTGGCTTCCCGAGTCCTCTGCTTCCCAGCAGATCTCCTTGCTCCGATGGCTGCCAGAGTGATTCCTCTGCCCAGCTGCTGTATTCCTCGCATGCCTCATGCTCCGGGCCCTGTGATCTTCATGATAAAAGCAGGACTGGCTTTACAGCCCAGCTGCTGGCAGTCTGGGAAGGAGCTGACTTCAAACGGCAAAGTGGAACCTTGAAAACAAGGAGGGCGAAGCACCGTGTTCAGCTGCTCTGCTCCACCCGGGGCTGCCAGAGAGCTGCTTTCCCTGTGCTCTCACTGACACTTCTGTGGAGGCTTCCCATACACCTCTCTTCTGCCCATGAGGGAGCATCCACTGCTGCACATGCAAACCCACACACTTCTGCGTGGAGAGTGAGATAAGCAGTTAGCAGCCCTCGAATACTACTGTGAATTACAACCTTTTATGTGGTCTTGGGGTGTCTGATGAGCCCTGTCTAGGCTCAGGTTGCTATGTGGTCATGTTTTAGCTCAAAATAAGGAAAAATACAGTTCTCTCCCCTGCAGTGAAAATATTTCAGAGGAATTTTTGGGTTGTCAGCCCTGCAATACAGATTATTATTTGCCATGACATGCAGAGGCTTTGCACACACAAGAGAAGCTTTCCTCTGAATGCAGTGAACAGGTGACAGAAATGTTCTGAGACCCTTGGAGGGTGGAAGATAAATATGTACAGACACATCCATAGACACCCACTCCATTTGGAGTAGCTGTGGGGAAAGAACTAAAGGTAGGGCATTAATCCCAACTGATAGAGGCAACAGTGTGGCCTGATGGGGAGGCAAAACCACTGCTCAGTGCCCTGTGATAGAGAGCAGGGAGCAGAGCTGCTGTGGCCCAGCCTGGCTCTCCCTGGGATGACACAGAGCCACGGTTCACCTCCCTGCCCACACTCACACCTTATCTCCCCACTCTGTGCAGGCTGAGCTGCTTGGGATTGCTGTCATTCCTGGTCTTTTTAACCCAAACTATTACAGCTCCTGAAAAACCCAGAGACAAGGATGAGACAGAAAGCAGCAATTTTAAGCCTCTGCTCACAAGCAGGAGGGCTGAGGAAGCTCAGAACAGACAAAGCACCTCCTTTTTTGGTAGCATGTGATCAGTGTGATTAATTCCACTGAAATCTGGCAGGGGCCAAGGGGGATGTTGCTGTGCTCTCCATGCTGGGGGATCAGAGCAGGCTGGGTGTGCTGTGCATGGGGCACAGCCTGCCTGGCGCCAGCCCTGGGAAGAAGCCTGTGAAGTGAGGATCCTGGCAGGAACCGCTCCCACTGCTGGCGTTGTCCTGCTGCTCTTGGAGGACCAGAGGGTGATAAAACCCTCCCTTTAGGCTGCTCGCTGAGCCAGGCAGAGGCTGTCCTAGCCAGACAACCAGCCAGCTGGCCCCAGTTGGGGGAGCAACAGGCAGCTCCACACAGGCAGGTGGATGGTTCCTAAAGGTGACTTCCAAAAGAGTAGTCTGAAAGTGGACTGTGTGCAGGGTCTGCTCCTCCCCCTAGTAAGGAGAGAGCCAAACTCAGGCCAGTGTGTTACCAAACAGGTGCAGGTGGCTCCTGCATGCTCTGCTCTCCCAGCATCTGGGCCCAAGGCAAGCGAAGGTCCTTGGCAGCAGAATTCCCTTTCCAAGGCAGTGCTGGAAAATGAGCCACAAACATGAAACATATCCAGCCAGGGGCAATGAACACAAAGGGGAGCCTTTGCAGACCAGCCTCAGTGCTCCCCATTGCCAGTGACATAGCTCTGCCCTGCACCAGTGCTTCCCAGTCTCACCCCGAGCCATCTCCCCAGCAGCTCTGGTAAAAATAGCTGGGGTGAATTCTTTGCAAGTGGAGCAGCAGCCCTGCTGCAGGCCAGGGGAGGTATGCAGGAGGTATGTGGGCAATGCCTGCAGCCCCCAGCCCAGCCTTGCTGCCTCCCAGTAGCACCAGCTGGGTCACAGCTTCACACCCCAGCTGCATGGGTGGGGGAGGCAGGGTTAAATGCTTTGTTTAGTCCTGTGGCACAGCTCTAATGCTTTAATTGCTTCTGTCCTAGTGCAGGGCACAGCAGCACCACTCCTGCCCTTCCTGGCCCCCTCCTAGGCTTGCTGCCCCAGTCTGAAATGCCCTGGGGACACCAGCTGCAGCCGAGCACCCTGCTAACAGGTGAGCCCCAGAGCCCCACCAGCACTCCCTGCCCTTTGACAGCTCCTGTGGTTCTGCACATCCAGGCTGGATTAGCCTGTAAACGAGATTGGAATTAGCAGGGAATACTGCAAATACCAGACAGGGCTGAGGCCTGCAGGTGCTGCCATGACCTTGTGCTAGAAATAGGGGCAGAGCTCAGCTCTCCTCCCGAGCTCCTGCACATTTGCTTATTAAGGGAAAGACAGACCTGGACCCTCCTCTGAGCTCTGCTTCCTCCCCTGATCCTGCAAAGGCCAAGCAAGGGCCAGCCCTATACCTTTGTCTTGCTCTTATTGGCAGCATGAGCTGCTAAAGGCCATTGACCAAATGTAGTTCAACAGTCAGCTTTAGCAAGGGAGATTCCTGCTAAACTCCCATCTCCTGGAAACTGGCTTTCCCAACCCCAGCCAAACCCCTGCTCCAGCATTCAGCAGCAGTCGTTTGTCCTGAAGAGCCTCAAGGTAAAAATTTGTCTTGGCAAGCACATTTACAGCGTGCAGAGGGGCAGAGGGAAAGCTGCAGAAGGCAACAGGGTCCCTTGTTCACATTGCACAAGGACACACAGCCCTCTGCTGGGGGCTGCACAAGATCATTTTAAAGCCCCTACCAGACTGAACCATGCAGTGACTCCATAGCTTGACTCACACAGCCAACTTCTGGTTTCTCTGTTTTCCACAGTGTCTGGACTTGTGTCACCTCTATAGCAGAAGCATCCCTTTCTGGCTGCCCTGTCAAAATCCATCTCCTTTGTGCCTCTCCCCCTGCCTCCATGTACACGCAGGTAGCAGCAGAGCTCTCGGACAAGGCCTTGTTTGTCAGTAACCAGCCCCTGGGACTGGGAAAGGAGATCCTCTCAGCCCATCTTCTGTGGACACTTACCCTGTCCACAGAAAACCCTATCTGTGTCCTGCCCCACAGGTGTCCTGTCATGAGTGCCAGCTGTACTTTTGGCATTCCTTTTGCTCCATCACTCGTGCACCATCTCACTCAGCTTAGACCTCGACATCCCTGGGGTGCCTGAGTCTTTGCTGGCTTATGTTGTGGACTCTGCAGCTTCAAGGTGTGATCTAAATTGTGACTTAAGCATAAGCCACCACAAAGCAGCTCTTGAAGCCAACAACTCCATGCCACTGCCAAAGAAATGCCCAAAAGAGAAGCCATCCCTCCCTTGCAGAGCAGCTCTGCTCTCCAGCCTCCCTTCCAGCCAGCTCTTGAGATGCCCCAGGCTTTTCACTTCAGGGCACCAGCACTGACACAGAAGTGGTGGCACTCTGTACGTGCCCAGACCACTTAGAGCAGACCTTTCCTCCTCCCTTCCACAGAAAGGGCAAGAGCAGGCCATGGGACCAGGAGAAGTGCATCCTTTTCTGTGCAGTGCTTCGGGAGCAGAGGGCCTGGCTGAGCTCCCTGCCAGCCAAGGGTCTCAGCCAGCCTCAGCCTTTGTGGTTCCTTGGAGAATGTTTGAAGCAGTGAGATGCTATCCTGGGCTCGAAATAGCCCTGAGCCACTTGCAGCTTTCACCAAGGGCACTTCCCCTCGGAGCACTCCAAGTGTCAGCAGTCTCAGACCAGGCAGACCTGCAGCTGTCTTCAGTAAGAAGACAACCTGCACACCCCAGCCAGTGGCAGATTTGCTCAATTAATCTCTGCCACCCTGACTGCCCCATGGGTCCAGCAGGACCAGGTGGGCAGTTAAGCATCAGGGCTCAGTCCTGCCAGCCTGCATGGGAGCCCACAGGCTGCGATGAGTTGATGGGGCTGGCATAGACCACAGCTGCTCTCTGTTTCCTCCCCAGCCCTTGGATGCCAGCCAGCAGCTGCCTGGGTCAGCTCTAAATGGAGCAGTGCAAGCCAGAGCCTGCCAGCTCCAAGGGCTGCTGGCCACCAGTAAGGGCTGGGCCCACTGCACTGGCCCCAGCTGGGGAGGACAGGCAGATCCTCACCCTACCAGAGCTCATCCTGCCAGCACAGCTAGGCTGGGAACAGCTTGTGAGAGCATCCCCAGAGACATCTTTGGGGGGATAAAGGGCAGATTTGCAGCTGCCAACAGGACTACTGCCTCCTCTTCTCCTAAGTTTTGGGTCCACTCTCCTCCACACTGCTCTGAGAGCAGGTCCAGCAGAGCCCAGAGGAGCAAGTCTCCAGGAGCAGCATGGCCCCAGGACCATGCACAAACACCACTGATTTGTTCCAGTTTCCACCACACCATTTCCAAAGGGGCTCAGCTAATGTTCTGGAGACTCTTAATTCATTAGCTACCCGGGCAAGCTCAGAGCAGTTGGGTTAGCCCAGCAAGAAGTGGATCAAAGTTTCCTCACCAGACTCCCACAGCCAGGGTCAGCCAGCCCCTGGTCCTCTGTGCGCTCCTGCCTGGACTGCACTGAGCAGGGGCTGCTCCCTGGCCCAGCCAGGGAAGTGAATTCCCACTTCCAGGAAAACATCAGGACCGCAGTAGGTATTTCTCTTGAGGGAGCCCACTCTAAGCCAGGAGCTCCTGTCCAGCCCCAAGCCCTACCAAGTGGGGGGCATCCCCAGCCCCAGCCTGCTTTCCCCCACTGGCCAGCCCTGCCAGTGCCACACTGGGGCAGGGAGAGTGTGTTGAGGGGTTCCAGCCATGAGCTTTAGCAACTTCAACTCTTTCAGACTTCGGCAATACAAACTGAAAGAGTGAGGAACTGCTCTATCTGCTCTGTCATTTTTTCCCCAGTCAAAAAAGCAAAGCAGGAATTTTCTTATATTTTCTGGTTTTTTTTCTGACTGGAAGGCAGCAGATTCCTTAAAATATTGCATTTGGCCAGAAGCCAAATTGGTCATCAAAATTTACAGCAGCCTTTTCTCCCAGCTCTCTGGGTCTCTTGGGCTGACATCCACAGAGATGGAGTCCAGGAGAAACAAGAGAGGAGCAGAGAGCTGTGGGGGCTGCCAGCCTGCTGCCTGGGTAGCAGTGCCCATGCCCTCTGCACCTTCACTTGAGGCTACCATCCAGGCAGATGGGACTCCAGGTCCCTCCTGGTGCTCCCCAAAGGCTCAGGAGGCCTTGCAGGAGCAAAATCACAAAACCATGGACTCAGAAAGCCAACGCCAGCAGCAGGGTAAGCTGAAGCCCCCCCAGTGCTGCAGGAGGAGGGAGGTTGCCTCTCTCAGGCCTGGTACTGGCGTTCGACTACAGCATTCTCTCTTCCAAGATAAGCCTGTCCCACATTCCAGCGCCGTGACGACAGCCCCGAGGCACAGCCTCCTGCCTCCCCTGGCTCCACAGCCTGGCTCCCTGCTGCCCAGCTCCAGGCACTTGGGTAGGAGTCCAAACCTCCTGCTCTGCACAGCAGCAGGTCGGTCGAACCAGGAGCTCCCTGTCCCACAGGAGCTCCCTGTCCCACAGCTGGGTTTGCAGATTGGAGTCACAATTTTGGTTTTCCCTTTCTGACTTTGTAAGCTCTTGAGAGAAGCATCCCCACAAGGTCAGAATGAACAGCTCATCAACTGCACTTTCCCTGGGCCAGCTACCTGAGTCCTACCCACCCCTGGAACTAAGGTCCTGCCATCAGGCTGCTCCTCCTGAGGGGATCCCTGCAAGCCACAGCCTCACTTGCTTCGACCTCCCAAGACCTGGGAAGCTCTGAAGAAGGCAGCTTGCTGCCCAGCTGAGGCTCTCTCCTCGGAGCTACAGAAAGTGCACAGAAAGTGCAGGATCTCTCTTACCCTAATAGGGCATGAAAGTGCCTCAGGACTCATGAGAGATGAGTGCAAAAACAGATAAAGCTGTGCCCCCTGCTCTGGAGCCACAGCACATCAGCCCAACAGGCTTGGTGGGCCAAAAATGTGTCAGAGCTGGAGCTGCAGCCAGCCTGGGCTGGGGATGAAGCCATTCTGGGGCAGGGCTGAAAGAAAAGGTTGCAGATGTCATCTTCATCATCACACATTCCACAGTACCAGATCCCTCCAGGCCACAGAGCCCACACGGTGGGGGGACACATGGGAGTGGCACAGTTGGGGCAGGTCCTGGAGCCAGACCCTAATGCTGGCGCTCATGGCTGCATATGACCAGGAATGGAGAGGAGCCCACCTGAATCCTGCAGCCTGCTCCCCACCTGGCCTCAGTGGCCAGCACAGTAAGGTTGAGACAGAAGGAAGGGAGAGCCCAAGGGCCCTCTGGGGTGAGTCAGGGACCAGGCAGCAGTGTAAAGCAGACATTTTTTCTACAGAGTGGGAGACTGATGCTCTGGGGCAGTAAAACCACCACAAAACCCCAGCCCAAGCAAGCCCGAATCAGTCCTGCTCACTTCCGACCACAGGGCCATAAAGACCAAGCCCTGGCTCTGGGACTGGAGCTGGGCATCCCCCATCACCAAGCGACTCAAAGTCCCTGAGCTCCCAATCCAGGGTGTGGAGAGGCTTAGGTGGAAGTGCTCCTCCTAACCAAACCCCAGGTGCTGACAACATGCCATGGCACAAGGCACCTAGCAGTGTTCTTGCTCCAAGAGCTCAGAGAAACCAAGGCTGAAAGAACCCTGGCCGTGGTGGCACAGACCAGGCAGGCTTCCCCTTGCTGTCCCTAGGGGTGGTTGTTCTGGACAGTGACCTCAGTGTTTGCTGACAGTCTGTGGAGGAGGCAGTGCCTGCTCAGGAGCTGACAGGGAAAGGTCTGCAGCCCCGGGCAGAGCAAGCACAGCTGGCACCAAGCACCCAGAGGAAAGCAGCAGAGTCCCGGCCCTGGCTCCCGCCGGTGCAAAACAGATGCCAGTGGCTGGGTCCCTACCGGCCAGCCGGTTCACCGGTTCCTCCTGGTGAACACAGCGACCACCGTGAGGGGCGGCTGCTGGCAGAGTGGGGCCGAGGAGCGTCCCCTCGCTGCTGCCTCCTGGCACCCAGCTGTGCCCCAGCTGCCCACATTTCTCTGCCCAGTTGCCTGCTGGCTCTCCCTGAGCCCTGCCTGTGGAAGCACTGAGATGCTCTTTGCCACTGTGGGGGCTGTAGGACAACACGGCTGTGGAGGACCTGTCCTTGGCTCCTAACACTCAACCACCTCCAGCTGTGTACCTTGCTCAGTGCGAGCCTCCCCCTGCATCCCACGGGGAGCCTGGCAGGAGTTTAATGAAGCCATGGTAGTCCTGTCTCCTCTCCCTCATTTGCACTCACCCATTTTTAAAGCCCCCCAAGATGCCAGGCTGTGGCATCTTCAGTGTCTGCAGAAATGCAGCTCCCAGCTCCTGCAAACCCTGCTGGCAGGTGGGCTGCAGCAGTGTCCCACCCGGGGCCAGGACAGCTCTGCCCACCTCCTGGCTGCTGCTGCTTCCTCCTTACACCCCCAGGCAGCACTGGGGGATGTGCAGTCCTGGAGCAAAGAGGTGACCAAGCTGGGGCAGCAGAGGCCCATCAGCTGCTCTCCCAGGCAGCAAGCCCACCTAGCAGAGACTCTCTTGAACCACCACTGCTGCCTGCTCTCCTGGGATGACCACGAGTGCCCTGCCACCTGACTCAGACCTCAAGGTCTGGGAACACCCTGGACTCATGATGGGTCTGGCAACCATGCCCCTGGCTGAAAGTCTGAGGAAAGCAGGAGGCAAGAGATACTGAACATAAACCCTTGGAACTCCTTCAGAGCAGCTATGAGTCTGACTCAGAGGGCCTGAGAACCCCAGGTACGAATTCTCTGGTCTTAGGGAAGCTGAGCTGCACCATCAGACCCAGGACAGCCAAGACCACCATGGCCACCAGCCCAGCTCTGCACACAGACCATGCTTCACCCAAAATGGGCATTGAGAGGACACTGCTTTGGCTGCCCACCTGCCCCACACCACCCCGGGGCCACGAGGGGCTGGCTGGGGCAGAGCCCTGCCAAGTCAAGCTCCCTGCAGGTGGGCAGTGCCCGAGCCGCAGCGGCGTGGGCTGCTCTGGGCCCCGGGGCTCAGCTGTCGCGCCCGGGCAGCGCCGATAAGGCCCTGCTCTGCCTGCCCTTATTTAGGCAGGAGGCTCTGCTGGCTCCAGCACTCCCAGGACGTTACCGCAGCGCACAGGATCTGCCCGCGGGGCCACGCAGCCTGCGCCGGACGGCAGCGGCGCCGCCGGCAACGAGTCCGGGCAGGGCAGGCTCGGGAAGGCACACAGGAGCGGTCGAACGCTCTTAGTGTTGGAAGGCAGAGCTAAGATGTGCGTCAAAGCCACGGGCATGGACAGAAAATCAACCTGAGCTTCAAACCAGCTCACAGAGGAGTGCTGCCCACCCGATGCTGCCAGGGATGTGTCACCAGTGCGAGTTCTGACACCAGGCACTCACTGCAGCCCTGTGGTGGTCTGGCACTGCCCAGGCTCGTTGTGATGAGATTAAACTCTGCTCTCACAGGCATTAGTGCCCAGCATTTCAGAACGCACTTTAGCAGTCCTCACGGGGACCTGTCCAAGCAGCAGCGCTGTGAGACCTCTATAGATGTTACAGCAAACCCCCAAACGAATCCAACCATTTCCAGCTGTATCCTCCAGGCATAGCCCTCTCAGCTGCACGGGGACTCCAGTGCCGCCGGAGAAGGAATTCTGTGCTGGTGAAGGAGATGCCATGGTACAGGTGCCAGCGCTCCAGAGGCAGGCGGCAACCCAGCAAAGCAAACAGGGCGACCGACAGATGCACAGCAAGCCCCGGGATGAGCTGCCCGAGCAGGCAGCCTGCAGCAGAGCAGAATTCCCCTGCAGTCAGCCCTGCCCTTCCCCTTGCTTTCTGTTTGAGTCTCTCCTGAAGAGATAAAAGCTGAGCACTTCCATGCTCCTCTCCCTGCTTTCAGCGGGACCACTCTCCCCACGTAACAGCAGCACCCCAACTGCTGGTGCTCCTCCAGCACGCAGAGCTGCAGAGCATCCTGTTCAGCACCAGCCATGCCCAGGACACTCCTAAGGCAGTTGTTACACACCTCGGGATGGCTTTTCACTGGTGTGGTGGTGGCTGTCCCCTCCTTGCAGCTCCTACCAGCTTGTCTACTGAGGCCCTGGGGAGATGATGTCCTGGCTGTGGCCTCAGGACCTTACTGCCTTTCCCACCCACCCCAACAGAGCAGAGGATGGAAGGGAGGAGGCTGGAGGGCCACAGTGGGTGGCTTCACCTTGCACTGCAGGAGCAGCCGTGGTTCAGCTCCAACAGCAATCCCTTGGGATCACAGCAAGGGAAGTCCCAGGACACCAGCAGTACAGACACCACAAGGTGCCTGCTAACCCCCATGTCCATCCGTGGTTGGCTACCCAGAAGCCATCAGAGAATCAGAGAGTCCTTTAGGGTGGAAAGGACCTTTAAGACCATCAAGTTCAGCTGTTAACCCGGCACTGCCAAGCCCGCCACTAAACCACGTCCCTCAGCACCCCATCTACACATCTTCCAGTGCCTGCAGGGATGGGGACTTCTCTGGGAAGCCTGTTCCAAGGCTTGACACCCCAGTGGCTGCCACACTTCAGGACAACTTCTCTCTAGAGCCAGCAGTCTCAGGGAGGATTCATCACACCTTAACTCCAGTACCTCCATCCTAGTAAGTGACCTCCATCCTAGTAAGTGATGGTCACTGCTGCTGATAAACAAGCTCCAGGGTTCTGCCTGACATCTGAGCAGCTCCAAGGGGCATTGCCTGGGCTGAGGGGCATCTGGTTGGCCTGTTCAGCACAGTGTGACCCCCTGCTGAGCGACTTCCACTGAAATAATGAAAAAATAATTTAAAAAAAAAACCAAAACTGTTCCCTGATCTGGCAGTGAGGCAATGCTAGCTGTGTGCTCAGCCTCTTGCACAACAGGGAGAGCAGCTGAATTACTGACCCAGGAGGATTTGGGGGTGAGCTGAGGAGGTCAGGACAGTGCTAATCAGGCAGGATAGGCATTGCTACTCAGGACAGCCATCAGGGCAGGCAATAGCTGGCACTGCCCTTGGCACTGGCTTGAACACCCAAACCAAGAAGGCAGGCAGGGCAGGAGCTGAAAAACAGCCTGTTGTCCCAGACACCCTCAGAGCAGAGTGTGGGATGAGGAAGGTTTGCTGACCACTGCCCCTGACCATCACTGACCACAGGGCAGATGACAGACAGGGTGCCCATCAGCACTGCCAGAAGCCTCCTGCCTGTGCACCCCCTGAGCTTGGGCATGTGCCCGGGATTCCTGCAGTGCAACCAACTGTGGCAGCTCCCAGTGCATGGGCTTGTTTTCCTCGGGAATTCTACCCCTAAAGAGCCTTTTATGGTGCAAAAGAGTGAAGTTTGCTCTTCTCCTGGCAGCTTCCCCCAGCAGAGCAGAAGGCTCCATGTCACCACCATTAAGCTCCATAGAGGGCTTCTCTGAGTGCCAAAAGCAGAAGCAGCTCAAATACCCATAACTGCTGGTCAGTTCCTAGCAATAGCCTCACACACAGGTGTGCCACATCTGCCTGCAATTGCTCTGCCCTGGCAGTGAAACTGAGACAAGGTTCAGAGTCAGTCAGTGGCAGAGCTAAGCTTTAGCCTAAGGACCTTCTCGAGGCAAAATCATCGGGACCTGGACCTCTTGAGTCCAACGCTGAGCTGAAAGGAGGAGTAAGGAGCACGAGTCAGGTTCTCAAACGGCAACAGGCAGAGAGAAGAGCTCTGCTCAGAGCGACGTGCACCGGGAGTAAAGGCTGCTAGTGGAAATGCTGAGATGCAGCTTGCAGGTCAGAGGAGCCTGAGTTCTCCTCTTGCAGTGGGACTAGCTCAGCTGCAGGAAGGGGACTGGGGACACCATAATGCCAGGGCCAGCAGCGTTCTCCTGCCCTGCCCCAGCCCCCGCACAGTGAGAGGGTCTGCCAGGGGCAGGCGCCCTGCAGGAAGCCGCCTTTAACGCCTTCCTTCCTCCAGCTCCAAGTTTTCCTTAATAGGAAATTATTCCCTGGCCACGTGGGGAGGGATGCAGTCCCCTGTCAGGGCAGCAGGCACATTCCAGCCCTGATGGGAAACACTGCAGAGCCGCTTTTGATCCCAAGTGTAAATAGTGTACAATAAAAAGAGGTTCGTGTAAAGCAGTGCTGCTCTGGGGGAGCAGCCCACGCAGCTCCTGCCCCTTGTTTACAGCCGCGCAGCGCCGTGGCCGCACGCAGCTCCCGGGCACGGCCAAGCTGATGCCAGGCTGAGCTTGTCCTTCCAGGAGGCTCCGACAGGCCCCACGCCACCCCGGACTGTTATTTTCATCTTAGCTGGCCCTGCACAACATTTGAGTTGCAGTCCTGCCAGTTTCTCCCTGCTGGTCTCAGGCAGCCAGGTTTTGCTGAAAGCACACCAGCCACGCTGCCACGAGCAGGGCAGACCCCGCGGCTGCACTTCTATCTCCCCCCCTCTGTTCCACGAGGGACGATGCAGCAGTTAGCACTTTCCCGCTGATTTCTAACGAAGATAGTTCCAACTAGAACCCATCTGTCTGGTACCAATGTACTGGGTGGTGTAGGGGCAACATGGTGCCCAGCAGTGCCCATGCATCCAGCGGCACAAGGGACAGCAGTGCATCAAGAGACTGCCACGTGCTCACAGCAGCCCCTCTCACACCTCTGTGGCACACATCCCCAGGCACGCTGCCACTTGGTCACTGACGGCTGCCGTGGCCCTCGTCCCACCCCGGGGTCTGGCCAGGACAAACTGGGGGGACAAAAGGGGACAAAATGCCAGCTGAGTCCTCCCTGCTTCTTCCCTTCCTGGTGCCATAAAGCATAACAGGCTCTGGGATGTGGCTCAGCCACCCACCCTCGCTCCAGTGACCACTTCCCTTGTGGCAGAAACACACACACAAAACCTGGCTGAGGACAGCTGGGTCCTGGGGGCAGATGAGGTTCCTCATAGCAGCCCCCTCCTCGGATTGACACCTGCCATAGGTTCTGCCTCCCAGTCTGCAACACCCCAGCACAGCAGCGCTTGTCCCCGAGTCCATTACTCTGGGCTGCTAAAATTGAGTGACAACTTTGATGCCTCCCATAAGCTCCCCACAGAGCCAGAGTGGGGGCTGTGGGGCTGAGCTGTGCTGTGCTGCAGATCTGGCTGACCTGGGCCACGCCTCGCAGGCTGCTCGGGAGCCTGATGGATTTACCACAGCCAGACCCTGCTGGTTCTCATCTTTGATGTCAATGACTCCCGGTGGTTCCAGCAGTCTGGTATGGCACCAGGGTGCTCCCCATCCCTCCACCTCATACTCTCTATTCTACTGAAGTGCTGGGGCTGGTGCCAGTTCCTCCTGGCTCCTCCTGGACCAGCGCTGCACGGGGACAGGAGAGCCGGCAAGAGGGAGAACAGGTCCTGAACATCACCAAGCTACCATAGAAGCCCTTGGCCCTGCTCTGTCCTGCGTTCGAGTCTCCCACGGTGCACAGTGGGAGGTACACAGCAGAGCCCCAGAGGGACAGGTGGCTTGGGCACCACCACGGGGGGTGCACACCGGAGCCCCAAGCACCTTACCTGGATGCAGCAATCTCTGACTTCTGCCGAGCGATGGCCGCAGCCCTCTGAGCCCCCTCCACACTCCTGTCCACCTTCTGCCGGATCTTGGCGCTCTTGAGGGGGATCACGCGCTTCTTCATGCCCTTGACCAGCACGTTGTGCCGGTACTTGCCCTCCTCCTTCTTGCCGTCGGGCAGCGTGGTGCAGCCGTAGCCGTGCCGCAGGTTGTCCAGCCACTCGCCCTCGTACTTGAGCCCGCTGGAGCGCTCGCTGACGCCGAAGCCGGCGCGCTTGTCGTTCTTCCACTCGCCCATGTAGGTCTCCGTGGTGGTGGCATCGATGTCCGACTCAAACGGCGGGTACTCCTCGCCCTCGGCACCCTCGCTCAGGCTGACAGTGGAGGTGGCGTCGCTGGCAGCAGAGCTGATGCCGCTCTCGCTCTTGAGGAAGCTGACGCGGCTCTTCTGGCTGGCCAGCGACGACTTGGACTCCGACTTCTTCAGCTTGCCCAGCAGGGAGCCCCTGCGGAAGAGCCCCCCGCTCTTCTTGGGCTTGCCGACCTCTGCCTCCGCGTAGAGGCTGAGGGCGAAGCCTCCGCGGGTGATGGTGGGCGAGAGGGGCAGGCTGTCGGGGTTGGCGGCGGGGGAGTCCTGCGGCAGGGTGCCGTTGCTGTGCTCGCTGCGCAGGGAGGACAGCGAGGTGCGCAGCGGGGAGCGCACCACCGAGGCCATGCCGTAGGGCACACTCTGCCGCACGCCGTAGCCGTGCCGCATGCCGTTGGTGAACTGCCCCTGGTAGGTGCCTGCAGGAGAGAAGAGGGCCGGGGTCAAGAGGCAGCTTGCTCCTGGCCGAGCCAGCGAAGGCAGGGGCTGGGGCAGCTCTGCCCACCTGCCCCACCGGCGCTCACTCAGGACCAAAAGCAACTGTGCCCGGGCAGGACGCCTGCCTCGGAGCTGCTGCTGGCAGGTGACAACTCGCTGGGAAGGAGCGGGGAGCACCGCTGCAAACCCGAAGCCACTCGATGGACAAGTTCTGCATTAGCATCCGGAGCAGGAGGTGGCAGCCCCAACGGACACACAAACAGAAGGGACAGAGGTTGCACCTTGGCTACAGGACCCTGCTAAAAGCCAGCAGCAGCTTGGCAGTAACACCTTGAGGGACTGGGCAAAGCTCACTGCTCCACTCCAGCCCATCTCTGCACGTTTGCAGGCTCCAGAAAAGTGATCTGGAGACCATTGCTCTGATTTTCCTCACCAGAATGTCAAGAGACTTATATTAATGGCATTGAAGCCTCAGAAGGAGTCATCCGAGGAAGGGCAGGAGGGCTGCTGGGGCAACACCCAGGTACCAGCAGAGCAGGCTGTGAGGGCCCTGCTGAGCCCTGTGAGATGGCACAGCACAGGAGGAGTCCCAGCCCGCGGGTGCTGCTGCTTCAGAAACCAGCAAACCACCCCAAACAAAAGCAGCATTCAGCTCTGCTTCTGTCAGCACAGGACCTGGAACAAGCCACCTCACCCCAGACCAGCACCCTGTGGGGCAGAGGCTGCTGGCAGCCCCCACTCTGGGCCATGGGCTGGGATGCTGGGGAAAGCACAAATGCCCTCAGAAAGGCCACCCCATTCCTCCACCCTCCCACGTGCTGCTTCAAGTAAGCTAAGGACCAGCTGTGCCAGGGACATTTTCACAGGCATCTGTCCTAAACGTGGTTTTCATTAAGCAGTGATCTACCAGGAGGCACCAAATCTGCAGAGACCAAGCACCCCTAGGGAGGCTGAACAGGGCTGGGCTGAGGCAGGAGGGGGTGACTTAGCTTCAAGGCACTCACCTCCCCCTCAGACACCGTTACCAGGGCTGACCCTGCTCCTCAGGGAGCAAATCCAGTTCCTTCTTTGGCCATTGTGGGAGTGCATATTTTACACTCTCCCAGGCCACTTCTGCAGCATAATCTCTCCTCCCAAGCTTCAGGTTTCGTCGAAATCCTCTTTGGACCCGCCTGTGGGGTGTTAACTTACAGCGCCGGGGGCCAGGAAAGACAAGAAGTGCCCAAGCAGGCAGCAGCTGCTGCCCTGGGGTGAGCCACCCCCAACCAGCCCCTGCCCACCCCATGGCACTCAGGGTTTCAGGCTTCCTGCAACATTTGGCTGGCCCTGCTGAAAAATGTAGGAGCTGAGGCAGTAGAGAGCATCTGTGGGCCATGAGGAGCAGTCTGCTGGAGCCAGGGGCCATTGCCCAGATTCTTGGCAGAGCTCGAAGCTCTTTTACAAAGGAGATGAGCAGCACACGTTAGGGTTCTGGGCATGAACTGGGAGACCAGGATCATTGCCAGAGATGTCCAGGCACTGGGTGTACTCCTCACTGTTCTCCAAAATCCTCCTGTGTAAAACAGTGTTGAGTCTTCCCACCACAGAATGAAGTTCTGGAGAACCTCATAGTGCCCCCCACAGTCCTCTCCACCGAGGGCTGGTGAAGTCAGTGCTCCATCCCTGCCTGCGCAGCCAGTGAGCAGAGCTGACACATGATCAGGGTGACACCAGAGACCTCCTCCTAGCATGGGCAACCTTGCACATAGCAGGCTGCAGATGATACTCCTGCCAAATTAACCCCACAAGAGGAACTCTGGAGAAGTCTCACAGGTTCAGGGAGCTCGGTTCAGTCCTCAGGGGTCAGGTCAGAGGAGCTTCCCTCCAGTAGTGCCAGGGCTGCCTCAGTGGGAAAAAACATACGGCACAGCTGGTCTTCAAGGAGCAGAGACTGAGGAGTCTCTTCTTAGGGGCACACATGCCTACCTTCGACATAGGGTTGGCCCTGGCCCTGGCCCTGACCCTGAAATCAGTCTCAGCTGTCTGATTTCAGCCCATACTGCACAAGCAAAGGTGTCCCTCTGGCATGTGGTGTGACCAAACCTGCCCGGCACTGACACGCGGTGCTGCCTGCAGCTGCCCAGCCTTGGGGTGAACGGGTACTGCCATGTCCCTGTCACCCTATGATCCAGCGCCTGGCTGAGGCTTCGTGCCAGGGCAGAGCCATAAACCACCCCCGGAGCAGAGCCACAAGGCTGCTGCGTGTGTCTGGCGGCGCCAGGGCCGTGCGTCAGGACACGCAGGGGCTGGGCTGAGCCGAGCCTCAGCTCAGCAGCACGTCCCAGCGCGGCTCAGGGGAACGGCGCCGTGCAGAGCCTTGCTGCTCCATCGGGGCTGCACAGCCCTTAGCCACTCCTGCCCTCTGAGTATCGAAGCAGCCTGGGCAAGGGGGCACAGGCAGAACAGGAAGCTGCCAGCCAGCTGTGCCCACCCACCTCTGAGGTTCCGTAAAGGAAAAGTTGAAAAAGCAGTGGATGTGAAAACCATCTGAGCCCCACTGATGATTACTGGGGGAGAGGACCCAAATAATCCTTTAGTGCCTGCACTTCTGCTGGTCGTGATGATAAAAAGTGCTGGCACCTCTGTGCCCCTCAGGAGTGCACTTCACCACCTCTTCCTGGCCCCAGCCA
This sequence comes from Ramphastos sulfuratus, assembly GCA_013399055.1. Lineage (NCBI taxonomy): Eukaryota > Metazoa > Chordata > Aves > Piciformes > Ramphastidae > Ramphastos > Ramphastos sulfuratus. Next base: position 13,448 of record WBNM01009013.1, on the reverse strand, counting down.
AAACAGAGCAAGGGGTGGCCCTGCCTGGGTAACTTCATGGGAGGGAAAGGATGAAATCGTGGGATTGATGAAAATGGTATCCCTGGATCCTTCACCTCCAGGCACACAACAGGATGGCAGCACCCTCATTTCGCCCTGGCGACAGGACAGGACAGTGCCCTGCTACATCAATGGCAAAAGCTTCAGCTGCTGGGGCACATCCAGCCAGCAGCGAGAGCCTGCAGGCAGCAGTGTCACACTCCCCAGCCCCAAGGCAGTTAGCAACTGATGCAAACAACACAACCAACTAGGTGAATGCTGCCAATAGCTCCTGTCACTGCCCTACAGCCCCTGCTGCTCCACACACCCTGCAGTGCCAGGTGCGTTGGGAGCACCCAGTGTAAAAGGCCAGGGACATTAAATCAGTGCTCAGCACGAGACAGGCCAGGAAAAGCCTCATGCTTCTCTTTGAGTGCCAGCTGCACTATCTGGTGGCTTCTGCTGGAAAGGAAAGGAAGGAAAAGCCCTTGGGAGGGGTAAAACCAAACCCATGCAGCATTAATTCATGGGTCAAAGGCAGCCATGCAGGAGCTGTACCATGGAGGCAGCAGACACAAGCCAGCACCACCTTGGCTCACACAGAGCCCATCCCTGCTTCTGCAGCTGCAGTCCCACGGCAAACCTGCCCTCAGCCCAGGTCCTTCCCTGCCACCTTTCCCTGCCCCAAGCACTGGAGGGCAGGTGCTGCTCCTTGCCACCCTGCTCAGCTCTCCTGGTAAAACCACTTCTATTTTCCTCCCCCTGTTTCTCATGGTCTGGTGCTCACTGAGTGCTCAGCTGCCTCCGCAGCAGTTCCCTCTGTGAACCCCTGTGTTCTCTTAGTGCCCCAGCCACCCAGCTGCAGCATCAAAACTGAGCTGGTCTCAGGCTGTGTCAGCTGCAGGTGAGCTCCCCCCTGCAGGTGTTTGTAAGCAAAGCACAGCTTTGGGCTCAGAGCCCTTGAATCAGCAGCACCAAGATTTTTTTCTGAAGTTAACCTTGACTGGGTCAAGCACTTGGACTCAAAAGCACCCAAAACCTGAGGCCTTTCTGATGGCAGATAGAGAACCTACAGATGGAAGCCAAACAGCTAGGTGCTTATTCATAGCTTGGGCTCCTTCATGTTGTGCCTTCCATTAACTCCAGACACCATCCACATTAGCTGGGCATCCTGTGCCTGGAGAGGCTCCAGGCTCTTTGCTGGTGACAGCAGCAGCCACACAGGTACATCCAGCTTGGATACCCAAGGAAAGAGATCAGTGTTGCTACCTCTCCCCCAGCCACATCAGGAGCTCTGGGCCTCTTGGATAACTTCAATCAGCATTGCAGGAGAGAGCTTTCAGCCATTGGTCTCCCACAGCTGCAACAAAACTGGGCTCTTGGTAGCCAAGACCAAAAGTGAATGACTCACAGGGTACCTTGGGCTAACCCACTCCAGGAGTCTGCTTCTTCTTGGACACCAACAATCTGTAGAGGACTTCAAAACTCTTCACTCCAAATTTGAGCTTTGTTTATCTCCAACCTCAGCCAGAAGACATAAAATACACTTGTGGGGCTGTGATTCGTAGAAGTGTTTTAAAGTCTAAAGTTTTGATGTATTTATAAAAATAAACCAAGATCACTTTAAAGCCTGTTCTAAAATGTTAGGGTCAGCTGCACCTCCCTGAGACCCACAGGCAGCCCGACCATGACCTAAAGCTTCTAATGACCTGGCAAGGGCTGCATGTTCCCAGAGCCCTCTTCCTGGTGTGGCTGGCTTCCAGGGGGCTTGGGAACCATGTCCCCTACCCAAAGGACAGCTGATTTCCAAAGCCTTTCCAGATGTTTAGCTTGGCAACCTCAAACATCAACAAGTCCAGTCAGTAGCCTGGTCACATCCGGATCCTGCAGATGGTTACTGGCTACAGGTAAGCAGACAAAGCAGGAGCAGTTCCTGCAAGTTACTGAGATCATTCCACACCTGATGCTGGCTGCTGGTCCCCACCTTGGCTTCAGCTGCAGCTTCCTACGTGTTCCTGTACCATTAGAGCTCCATTTGCATGGAATGAACAGCTTGGGGCAGCCAGGACATGATAGCTTAAGGCAAGGAGCAACTGCTGGACAGTTGCACAGCCCTCATGAGCCACCTCTGGTTGCACCCAGATGGGCTCAGCTCAGCACTGCCCAGGATGGCTTTGGCAGGGCACATCTTCATGGATCAGGGCTAAGCTAACAGCCTTGGGTGGCACCAGGGATCATGTAGATGGCACATTCTTGGGTGCAGGACAGCAGCCCAGGGGGTGCATGCTGACTGAAGCAGTGTCTAACATATCCTTAGGGGAAAAACTTTGACTCATTTTTCCTTCTCTTCTGTTCCAAGCTTCCAGCCCAGATCTAATCCAATTCAAACACCTGTGTCAAGTTTTGCCTCTTGGGATTCTCTGCACCACTAACTGGAATGCAGTCACCCTGCACTTTAGGAAGCAGTAAGAAAAGAGCTGTGAAAACTCAGAGGCAGCCTTGGCATCTGCAGAACGATGGCTCCAAGGGCAGGCACTGCTGACAGTCTCCAGATGAATGCTCACTCCTCACCCGACCACACCTTACCCAGAGCCTGCTCACCCTGCAGCCGTACAGAGGTGCTGCACCACCAGCCTGAGCTCACTGCCACGCTGCAGTCCACACAGCTCTGTGCCCATGACCACGGGGCAGAGGGGGCAGAAGATGTAAGGAAGTGCAGGAACACGTTGGTTCATGTCTGTACCTACAGCTCCCATGGGCACAAAGGAAATCAGATAGCTTCAGGAATGTAGCTCCAGGCTCACAGGCAGTCAGGTACCCAGCACAGCCCTGGCAGCAGTCTTGAACCAGCTCATTCTTCTAACGTCTCCAGACCAGTGCTCTTCATTTTGAAGATTTGTGTCATTATTGTTATTTTTCTTTACAAACAAACTCCATTGCCTGCCCTAGATAAATGTAGTTGCAGTTCTGATCCATATTTTGAAGAGTACTTATTTCAAATCACCCTCTCTCTTTAGTTCTCCCGAATGACAGCCTGGAACACTGCAGTACTGGAGAGCTACAGAATTACTTGGACAGAGATTCTTGCAATGTTTCTAACCCCCAAATTGTCACGAACACAAGAACACAACCAGGCCCTGCATTCATAGAGCACAAGAAGTGTCTGACCACATGGCACAGTTGTGGCTGAGAGCCTCCAAGCACCCAGAGGGGTTTGTTGCAGGGACTGGCACGTGTGCCTGCGTGTTCTAAACAGCTTAGATGAACTGCAGCTAAAGGGTTCAGCAAAGGTCGGGCAGGGGCATGCCAGAGGCATTCAGGGCACAGCCAGAGCATGCTGTGATGCTGTGGCTGTATTCAAACCAACCCGAAGACATCCCCAGCTTGCTGGCCAGGGAGCCAGGGAACATCTTGCTGCAGTCACACACTGCCGAGGAGTCTCTGGCTTGATGATGACCTGGGTAACCAGTCCTGGAGAACCAGGGGTCACACAGACCAAGTTGGTTGGTGTTAACTATTGATATGGATACTTGAGAGCAGCTCCCGAGGAGGGGTGGTGGGGCAATGCTCCTACTGCTCCTCCCGCACACACACTGCACCTGATAGTGAAAATCAAGGCACACACTCATGTTTGTAAGGTGTTTGTGCCCCGAGCTGTGCTCCTCATCTGAAGCACCCAATGGCTATTGCAGACCACTGTGCCTGCGGGGATCTTACTGGTGGGGACAGGGTCAGGCCAGCCCTCCAGCAGGGTCAGCCTCCTTGCAGTTGGGCTCCAGGCTGCTCGCCTCCTCCCACCCCCCACAGCCCCCTCACCTCCGTCAGCGTAGGTCTCAGTGCCGTAGCCATCCTGCACGCCGTTGTTCCAGGTTCCTTCGTACTTGGCTCCGCTGCTCATGCTCTGCCTGGCACCATAGCGCCCCTTGAAGCCGTGGGTCCACTCTCCCCTGTACACCCACCGTCCTTTGGTCTCGATTCCTAGCCCGTGCCTCTTGCCTTGGGACCAGTAGCCCTCGTAGGTATTGCCACTGGGCCAGGTGTAGATGCCCACCACTTCGAAGCCATAGTTCCAGGAGCCTGAGTACTCACCCTGGCCCTTGGGGCCAGTGCAGATGCCGTGCCCATGGGCTTTGCCCCCTTCCCAGCCACCACAATAGGCACCTCCATCATCGAAATCAAACCTGCCTCCGCTCATGGTGCCCCCGGTGCCCCCTCAGCCGGGCAGCTCTCCGGGGCACGGCTGCCGCATTCCCGAAGGAGCCGGGCTGGGCACCGGGGGCGGCCGCGGGGCCGGAGAACCACAGGAAGGAGGAATTGGAAGGAGGGGAGAAGGGCGGGCCAGGGCCGACCCCCCCCGGGAGGGGCAACCGAGCCTCACGGCTACCTGCCCCGGCCTGGGGCCGAGCCCCGCGGGGCGCCGGAGCCGATCAAGGGGATCTGTAGCCGGCCGCGCTCCCCTGACCGGACCGTCCCGTCCCGCCGACCCGCTCCGCTCTCCTCCCCCGCCGGGAGAAAGGTCAGCGCTGCCCTAACAAGGCCATCGGATCCCAGGAGCTGCTCCCAAAAATAANCGCCCCGGGCAGGGATCCAGACGGAGAAGAGGCTGGGAAAGTAAATGTCTGCTTAAAATAGAGCCTGGGAAGGGGCGCGTCGCTCCCTGCTCGCTCCCTGCCTCCCGGGCGCGCCGGCAGCGGCTCCGCAAGGAGGCAGCGGGCAGGGAAGCCGAGCCCCGCTCCGCCGGCCCCACGAGGGATGCTCCGGGCTAGGCGCAGCCTGCAGGCCACAGGGCAGTTAGGACACGGGCTAAAAGCACAGTCCTGCAGTGGACATCTTACCGTCTGCCACTGCTGAAGCAGATCTCCAGCACTGCTTCAGGACAGTGAGAAGCCAGCACTCACAGCCCTCCTCTCAGCAGCAAACTCAGAGCCTCTCTGGTTAACTGCTGTCAGCAGAAGTAATCTCACCAGATCTGGACATCAAAGAGGTGACTCTGCTCTCGGGACAGGTTAAAAGCAGTGACAGCCCAGCTTGCTTTGTAACAACCCCAGCATCAAACACAGGTGGTGGAGGAGAAGGAAAGAAACACCAGTCCACGGGCTGACCCAAGCTCTCCTTTATTCCAGCCACACCTGTTCCACCTCCTAAAGACACTACCGCAGCAAGACTACGAAGCGATGACCTTCCCTTCACTGACCTCCAGCTGCTGAGAAGCTGCAGGAGCCGTGGGGTGAGGCCATGCAGACTGAGCTCCCCAGGCCAAGCTGTCACAAACAGCAAGTTCCAGACTCATGCAACAGCTCACAACTTGGACAACCTCCCCTTGGTGTTTCCAGGATGAAGAGGCATAGGAAAACCCACACACCTGCCAGACAAGGGCTTGTGGATATGCAGCCTACCAACTACAAGCAGCTCACAGGTACCAGGGGAGGGAGCAACCACTGTGGTGAAACTGGAAGCAAGACCTTTGGTAATTATTCAGCCACAGGCAGGAGCAGGCACTTTGGTGAGGGGCTCCAGCAAGACTCAGAATTGCTGCTCTGCAGAACCAGGCAGCTTTTTATTTTTTGTTAACAAAAAGTCAGCTTGGCTTCTTACATTGGGTTGTTTTTAAAGCTAGCATTTTAGAGTACTCAGGCAGACTTTCAAGGCTCATGCTGCATGACTAAGGCCTGGACATTCACACTTTCTCAAAGCAAGACCAGAGGTATTTGTTTTGAGGCTTCTGGGTAGACCAAAAGATCTTAGAACACCTTGCAGTGACAGAAGGGAAAGAGTGAAGGCAGCAGATGCAGCTACCCAGGGTCTTTTATGTCAGTGTTCCAGCACTCACCAGCCCCAAGGTGCTGCAAGGGCCCCGAGGATGCCCAGTGCAGGAGCACACAATGATTCACCCAGCAGCTCCTCCAGCCCACACAGCACAGCATGGGCTGGCAGTGCCCTGCTCACAGATCAGTGACTTGTGCAGATGGTGGCATCCGAAGAGATTTTGCTGACCACAATCTAACATTGCCACACAACTGAGCTTTAAGCAGCACAGCACCGCATGCCTGCTCAGGCAGCACCGCCCGGAGCAGAGGTGACTGCTGCAGGACTGCCGAGCAGGCAGGGGAGCTGCAGCCGGCCTGGGGCTGACCTCTAGCGGCCCAGCACTGCTCTCCTCTCCCAGGCTGCACAGTTCACGATTTTCTTTCACACTACCTCCTGGATCTGCAGTACTCAGCGCCCAACACCGCAATCCTACACCAGGGCTTCGTGGTGGCCAGCGCAGGGGCTGGTGCAAAGCCGCATGGTCCCGAAGGCATTCCCAGCCCCACAAGGCTGCTGTGGCTGCTGCGGCTGCTGCCTGCAAGCACTGCAGCAGTAGGAAGTACTAAGAGCATTCTGCACTTTTCACTGCATTACTGAGCTGCAGAGTCACCAAACAACTGCCTGGAGTCCAGAATGCAGAAATACAGCTTGTTAAGAACAGGGAAATGAAGGCAGATGTGGCACCCATGTACACCCTGCAAGAGGGAGATGACGCTTCAGGGCTGGCAACCAGGTGAATTTGCACAGCCACTTAGTTCACAGACACAAGGAAGTGTCACAGAGGTGACAAAAAGCCTTCCAAGAGCAACACCAGAGGATTTCACAGGGAAATGTTTGTCTCCATCTCTTCTCCAGACCTTACAGGTCAGAAAAGTTCGGTACTGCAAACAAAGACAAACTTAAGCACCAGTCTCTCCCTCGGCAGATTAAGCTCTGCAGTGGGATGCTCCTTTGCTCTGCACACAGGTGGAACAGGCAGGTGCTGATGCACACCAAGCATGGCCAGCTGGTTACTGAAGCTGATTTCAGGAAGACTGCAAGGCTCCACCAGTACTCTGGACCTGGGAAAGGCATCTAAAGTGACAATGTTTTGGTGAAAAAACTGCAGGGAAGAAGCAAGACAGTGCTCAAGATTTCCCTGCTGTGCAGCTGACTACTAACCCCTCAAGTCTACAGCTCTTAATACTTGAAGGACTGTACTTCACAGAATGGTTTGGGACAGAAGTGACCTCCCAAGGCCCCCATGAACTCCCAGAGTGCATGAATTAAGATCACTGAAGTGAGAAAATGCTTTAAACCTTCATACCCCACCTGCCAGAGTCCCTCACCTTTCCTTTGGTTCACTGGAGAAGTCATTCATCTGGCAGAGTATTTCCCTTGCTGCAGACAAGTCTCTAAGGCCTGCTGGGCTCTCAGCAAGTTCCACTTGCCTTACATTTTCCACTAACCACCGCGACAGAGATCAGAATAACCTCCTGAAACAGTCTTGCTTTGGCCATCCAAGCCTTAGCTCACTGGGCAGCTTGCAAGCAAATGTTGTATTAGCCTAAGAGCACCTGATCCTGCTGGCATCACGAATGGCAGGGCAGGAGGAGGCTCAGCTCATCAGACAGAAAAGCCTCCTCAGGCACAAAGATGTAACAATGCCTCCAGCCCCAGGAAAGGCAACTCTGAGGTAAGAGCACTGAGAAGAGGGCAGGAGATGGCCATTCCTTCAGGAAATAAAACCAGAGGCACAAGTGCCCAAAAGCAGACTGCCTGAGCTCACACCATGAGAATCAGCAAGCCTTGGAAGTAGCAAATCAGGCGAAAAAGAAATGCAAAAACGACATAGAGAGTTCAGAGGAAAAAAAAAAATCCATTTGGAAGGTGAAATTAAAGGTCTTTGCCACTACAGAGGTTTAAAGACTTGGAAGTTCAACCAGGGGAGTCTCTTGAAATTATAGAAAGCAGAGATGATACCATGGTCCTGCACAGGAATGAAATATGAAATCTAGCTATGTTTTGAGAGGAAATTCAGTCCAGAACAAAGGAGAAGTTTACAGTTACATTGGTGATGCATCTAAGAGCTTCATGAAAACCAGTATCTCTGGTGAAGCTCCTAGTCATGAAAGCAAGGAGACACTAAAGCTGAATACAAGTTAATTGTTTACAGCCTTTTACATCTAATTTTTTTTTTTTTTTGGTGTTAACAACCTGAGATCAAAGAGCCCAGCTGATGACAGATTCCTCACAATATCACCAGCAGGCCACCTGCAGACTTTCCTCTGCCCACAAACTGAACTGAACTGGGGAGGACTTTGAAAACCAAGCAGGATTTCCCAGCATTAGGTCACTCAGGCAGAGGCAAGCTCACACTGAACACATTTGCCTCTTTAGTTCATTATCTATTCCAAGCTCAAACTATCAAGCTCAGGCTAAACTTTGTCCAGCTTGCATAATGAGCATCAGCTGCGATGGGAAGCAGTGAGCAGGCAGGGGGCTGCACCTCCCACAGGCCTGGCAGAGGGCAGCCTGAAGCTGGTGCCAGTGCTGTCAGGTGTACATCATCTCTGCCATGTGAGACATCTTCTTGGGGATGTACAGGTAGTATTCCATGTACCCAGACAGGTCTTCAATCGTCACATCATCCACAAAGGCCCTGGCTTGCTCAGAGCAAGAGCGTGGGGAACTTGAAGGAGTTCTGGATGGGACAGGCTGGGTGCAGTCCTCGGGCAGCGCTGTCCTCCTGGGGGGCAGTGGCAGGGGGGGCAGTGGCAGGGTGCTCTGCAAGCCTGAGAACTCGTACACCTCCATCTCCTGCCACCGGCAGGCCGCATCTGCACACACACAGGGCCCCTCCCTGCTCAGCCTGGACACAGACTGGAAGTCAGAAAGATCTGCAGGCTGCAGGCCTGCCTCAGACATCAGAGGAAGGGCTGCTGCAGACTCCTCCTCCCTGGCCTCTGATGCCAACTGTCTGACAGAAGCTCTCAAAGCCTCAGCATCAGCTGCCTTCTGGCAGGTGTCGGCAGCCACACCGCATTGTGCAGGAGCTTCCTCTGGCACTGGCATCCCAAAGCCACTGCTGTCCTCCTGGGCACCAAGCTGGCTCTTGTGCCCCAGTGGGCTGCAGGTGGGATGTGACTTTGTGCTGCAATGGATAAATTTTGGAGGATGGAGAACTGGAGACTTGGAACGCCTGCGCCGCTGCGTTCTCACAGCTCCTCTTGAAGGCTTCTTCATAGACCTACCATGGGGAGATACAAAAGGGAGTGAAGAGTCACCACAGGGCTTACTGCTGGGTTGCAACCAACAAGTGAGCAGAAAACAGGGGAGTATTTCAGATAGTCCTTGCACAAAGAGAACCTGGGGCTCCTGCCTGGGACTGTAGTTACCAGAAATGCTGTCTGTTTAACCCCCCCTTGCAATGCAGCAGCACCTGAAGCAGTCTGACAATGCCAAGCTTCTCTTACCCATGCCAGGTTTCCTTAGGAGCAGCCACATGCTTAGGTTTGCTTTCATCTGCCACTGCTCTAACCTGTGCCGTGGGACTTGTCCCTTCACCCACAGAGAGAGAAGCAGGAGATCTGTGAAAGACAGAACGAAAAGTTACCAGCCCAGTCTGTTCTGAGAACCAAGAAAACCCTCACGAATCCTCTTTCCCAGGAGAGTGCTCCAGATCACTTACAATGTGCCTTACAAGAGCTGCCCACAAAGCCAAGCCCATCAGAAGGGAGCTATTTACACACTCCTATCTCCAAAGTTTGCATAAGACTCTTGCAGCAGCCAGATGCCATTCAGCAGCCAGACTCAAACCCAAACTCCACAAGGCCCTGACCAAGCTCTCACAATGCCTAAACTTCAGCTTCCCAGGAGAGGGGAGGGGAAAAACACCATCACTGGAGAAACAAGGCTCTTTTTCCAGAGACAAATGAGCCATTCTTTCCTAAAAATAAATGTTCTCTGGACAGAAATAGACTTTGTTTTACTGAAGAACACTTAAGCCTCTGTCTAGGATGATGTAAGCTAAAACTCTTCCTACTACTGCAAGTTTCATCACTGGAGCAACAGAGGCGTCAGCTCTCCAACTTCTCTTCAAGCCAGGGACCTCAAATGATGTTCTGATTTTTCTGGTGCTATAGATTCATCCCAAAATGCCATTTTCTAGCTGTATTAAACCCAAGAACAGTTTTTCCAAGGTGTGACTTCAGCTATTACATGGGAACTCCCAAGGAAATAATTTTCCATACCCCATGCTGAATTAGTTTGTAAGCAGAGCTCCACAGACTGACCTGGGGAAGGGTTAACTGATGGTTGACAAGAGTCCAAGCTGTTAGTCAGACACCTGCTGTTTGCCAGGCAGAGGACAAGGAACACAGGACACAGAACTGGAGGCCAGTGGTAAAACCTGCAGACCACCGAGGGCTGCCTGGCTGAGGGGTGAGACTGCAGATCCCAAAGCAATGAGAGGCCTGTGTGGGCTTCACTTCTAACCAGTTCCATTGATTAAGAAAGGTCACATCAGCAGTCTGCCTAGGAGCCTGCCTGCTCACCAGGCAATCCCAGGTAGCACTGATCCTTACACACTGCCTTGCTCCATTCCACCTGTAACTGCATCACTGGCACCTCACTGAAGCACAGCAGCACTCGAGTGCTGGCTTGTGGTGCAGGTCTGCCAGCAGCAAGCACGGGACAAACCACTCTTGGTTTTCACTTCAGCTGACCACCAGCACCACCAAGACAACGACACTTGCTGCTTGTGCCCTGCTCCCAGGCAGAGGCAGGGCAAGAGCCCCGTGTGGGACCTCCCCCAGAACACAAGAAGTATTCTTCCCCTTTACAGACAGGGAACGCGTGACAGCAGTGCAGAGTTTGTGTGGGAATTGTGCACTGGATCCAGCACTCTCCTTGTCTGCCACGGGAAGAATGTTCCTCTCCTGGGAAAAGGCAGGAGCTTACTCTCCTGATAGCCTCAGAGCCATGACAACGCACTAATGCTATAGTAGAGAGCTGGTGCTAGGGACAGAACCTCTGGCAGCCAGATTCACGCCCAAATTCATTTCAAGCATGTGGAATTATAGAACATTTAGATCAGAAAATACCCTTAAGATCATTGAGTTCAACCCCAGCAGTGAGCAAAGACATTCCAGAGCCTTGGGAAGCAGTCTGCAGCTGGTGAGCTGACTCCAGTTTGTTTCACCAGAATGAAGGCTCCCCCTGTGTGCCCTGCAGTGACCTCACACCTTCCAGTTTAACAGTAGGGCTGCTCCCTCCCAGGCCATCTGCACCACCTTCACTCTCTACCTCCCTGCAGCAGTACTCACCCAGTGGTGTCAACCCTCAGCTTTTTGAAAGCTGTCTGCAGGCTTTCCTCTTCTCCATCCTTAGCTTCAGTTTTCATTATTGGGATGGCCAGAAGGTGACAGCTACCACACACTGCTACAGGCAGAGACAAAAAGCACATGAATGCAAGGTCCTTGTTAAAAACATCAGCTGCCCAGTAGCATCATAGTGCACAAAAATAACCCCAGAACAGCACAATCGGCACACAGCTGGGGGCACTCCAGCAGCTGTTTCAGAACAAGCTTCATGATACCCAAGAAGGGGACAAACAAGCTCGTGTACAGCTACCCAGGTGAACCAGCAACCCAGAGTAAACTTTGGTGTCAACAGCACCTGGCAGGCCAGATAGACTGTTCTGTTTGTCCTGCAGTGCCAAGCAGGCTTTGCTTTCCTTACACATCAGTTAGCTCCCTCGGGCTCTCACTGCCTGGTTGGGAACGTTTTGGTAGTCTCTCACACAGTATAAAGACTTTTTTCTTCACAGGCTGTTTCCAACCTTTTTCCTCCCCTTTGCACGTAGGCCAGACACAGACAAGGCAGTTTATGACCTAAGGTGTGAGTGGCCATGTTGTCCACAACCTGAGGAGGAGGATGGAAGGACCCCAGGCCAATTGTGCAAGCACAGGTACAAATATTCTGATGAGTCGTCCTCCAGAGATATGAAATATGTAGGAGGAATCACTGCATGAGGTAGGAGTGACTTTGTAAGAGCTCCTGCACCAAAGCTGTGAAAGCTTAACTGCCTGCCCCCCGGGGCTCTGGGAATGCCTCCCCTAGGGTGCCTTTATTCAGCACTACACAAATGCAAGTGCTACTCCCTACCTACCTGAGCTTTTCAACCCCAGCATCATTATCACTGCTTTTACAGCTCAGCATAGAAAAGCTCTTCGTGAAGACAGAGGGAGGCGAACCTCTGCAGCTCAGTTACCCAGGGAGACGTGGAGGGGTAATTTCAGTTCCCTCACAGCCTGATCGCAGCTGAAGGAGGCAGGTCCCGGCTGCCGGCTCCGATTTCATCAGGTGTCCTGTACTGCAGACGGCCATCAGGGCACACCCAGGGAATAATGTACCACAACAAGCCAAGGCCGCTGGTGTCCTGTGAGTCAGGCAGCAAGCAAACACCTGGCGAGGAAGCTAACCCAGGGGCTGACGAGATGATGCTCACCGCAGCGAGTCACCATTTCACATACTCCTGGTTACAGACTGGTGAGGTATGGGCCCCATTTCGGTAAGGTTTTTCCTCGACCCACAAAGAAGATTCTTTAACATAAATTTCAGATCTAAATTTAAGATAAATTCAGCCCCCTTGTGTCGTATAACTTTAGCGAGAAGGCAGCAGGTTTTTAAACACACAGGACTGACTCCACAGACACTCCCGGCTTCAGCCCAGGATGTCCTCACGCTGACCCTCAGCCCCGACACAACAACCCCTCGAACTGAGACGGGACTTACTCGGATCAAACCACTCTGTGGTAGCCACGTAAGAGCTGTAACATTTCGGACACAACAGCCCGATAGCAACAGCATCAACAACCAAACGGATTATTGCGAATACCCAGCGCGGCGCAAGGCTGCGCCGAAGCCCGAGGAGGCACACGTCCGTCAGCTCCCAGGGACACATCCTCCCCTTCCCGGTTTGCTTTCAGCTATTTCCCACCGACACAGGACCGCGACCCTCTCTACGCCAGCACCGCCGCTCAGTTGCGCTGCCACACCGGGACCGGCGCAGCCATTTGGTTTTAAAGGCGCAAAGCGATGAGCGGCCCCGGGACGCTCCCGAAGCAGGCCCTCAGCCCTGCACACTGAACGGGGGCACCGGGCACCTCCGGGGCAGCTTACTGGTACTGGGACAAATGCAGAGGCCGCTCCCCGGCCGCCGACTGAGGACTACCGCTCGACCCGCCGCTCCGCAAGCTCTTACATCCCCGTTCTTTCCCGCTCCTGGCCCCGCGGAGCCCCCGCGCCCAGCGACACCCCGGGGACGACTCGGGCCGGCCGTACCACCGGTCTCAGTCCCCACCCGCGGCGGAGGCTCAGCCAGCGGAGGGGGTGACTCAGCACAGCCCCTGCGCTCCCCGGGGCTTCCGCGGAGCACTTTACCCCGGCGAGGAGACGCGACGACAGCTGCGGAGCACCGCCGCGGGGACACGAGACCGCGCGGGCCCCGGCCGAGAGCGGCGGCAGGCGCAGCCCTAGGCCCGCACTCACCGCGCCGCCCGAGGGGCCGGCCCGAGCCAGACCCTGCCGCCTCCCGCCGGGCTGCGGCCGCGCCCCCTGCGCCGGAAGTAACGGCGGCC